>CACVCL010021526.1:0-59749 GCA_902729485.2 Mus minutoides
GAGTAGATGAGTTCATTGAAAAAGCTCTTGTCAGGCATAGTGAACAGGCCCCTAACTCAATATCTGGGTGTAGTAGGGATTATGCCTTTATTTTATTTATAGAGAGAATCTCTGTATGTAGACCAAGCTTCTATTGACCTCTGGACCATCCTGTATCAGCCTTCTGAGTTCAGGGCACTAGGATAATATGCATGGGTCTGCCTAGAAGTGATGATGTCATGCTAGAGAATGAAACCAAGGCCCCATGTATGTTAGGCAATAGATCCACCACTCAGTGAAGAACATTTTCCTAGTCCTGATCAATGATTTTTAAAGGTCTTGGTAAGTAGGTTATATCTTGGCCCTGTTCAAGACTGATGGGCAGTTTCTTCCTTAGTAGCCAGTGACTTTGACACAGTATCAGTTTCCTCATTTATGAAAATTGTGGCAATGGGGTAAGAATGAAACCAAGACTAAGAAAGCATTTATGAGATATAAATGGCATAATATACATGTGTGTGTGTGTGTGTGTGTGTGTGTGTGCCATATTACCTAGAACAAGAAACAGTGAGCATTCATTTCAGAGGCTGTGTTGTTGCAACAACACATTATCATTCATCCTTGAAAAGGCAGGGAATCTGTCCTGGTAATCTGGAAATTTGCCTGCAGTATGCATATGCCTTTGAGATAACAGCCAGCAACAAGTTAATAGACTGTTTCCTACAAGGCAAGGTACTAAGACAACAATCAAACAAATGTGAGTTGAATAATTTGCCAGGTTGGTCCCAAATCAAAAGTGAACTCTGGCCCTGCTGAAAGTTTCTTAAGGGGAAGGCATTGACTCCATAGCTGGAGGCAGGATACAACCACATCTGTTTTCCAAGGAGAAATAATTTGAGGAACACAACCTCTCCACAGACAGAATTAAGTTCTAAGCATTATGATTATAAATGCAAAGATTCATTTTATAAGCATCCATACTGCAGAGAGCTTTGGAACTGAACATTTTTCTGAGTTAAGTTGCAGGATGGGATGGGATGGGGAGGTGATAGTATTTTAAAATGAAAGAAAAGGAAGGCATGGCTCCTACAATTCCAGTATTGGGCTGAGGCATGAGAATGTACAATGCCAGGCCAGCCTTGCCTACAGAGTAAGAACCTGTCAAGAAATAAACATATACAAAGGCACGTGCATCTATATAGAATATTTGTATTACTACATACATGAAAATGGAAAAATATTGCATGTACACGTCAAAAGGTATTAAAAGTCTGCCAGCACTAGAGTGACTTGGTGCCCTCCTTTGTGACTCCTGCAGCCATTCTAAGGAGGGCTTTGAGGATTGAAATCAACTCCTCCGAGGACCATAAGAAGTAGAACATCCCAGGAGCAAGATGCCTCATCAGGGAACATTTTATTTTGTCACCAACTTCCGCCAGCAATCAATAGCCCTTTCCTTGCTATACTGGGAGATGAAATGTAAACATTAAACTCTAATGAGATTTGAAGGTTTTTTTTTATTGGCTATTGCATACTATCCTAGAGATAGCCCATTTATTTTTGCATATATCCATAAAGTTTGTGCCTCTTCATTACATTGTGCCCTTTATGAGTTACACTGTTTCCTTTCCCCCGACGGCTATAATGGTTACCTAGCTTTTTATATGACTTACACAGATTTTTATCTTACAACTATAGAGGGCTGCAATGAATTGTTCCTTATTTTTATTTTTTTGAACCAAGGTCTCACTAATTTGCTCAGGAGGGTCCTAAGCTTACAATCCTCCTGCCTTAGCCTCTTGAGTAGCTGGAATTGCAGGCCTGTACCACTCTGTCCAATAAACTTAGTGACAATTTATTGCTAGGCCAGACTCAACTGTGAGATATAATATTTTCCTACTGTGGTTTTTTGTAGGCAAATTGTTTGGTGGTAACGGATATGTAAATACTCTTAGAACCATTTAAATCAAGTCAGAACAGTAATTTTTTAAAAAGGCTAGTATCACTCCATGGTGTAAATATACCAAATTTTTTGTCTTGGGTTTGAAACTTAACAGAAGAGAAAACAGGGAAAATACCTTTGGGGTAACACTTCACAGGGGAACCCACCTGAAGAGCTTTGAGATAATTTGCTTCCAGAATGTATGCTTTCCAGCCAAAGAAAGGCTTTTTTGACTAGACTTGCTTGTCTAGCCACATAAATGTAACCCAAGTAGATGTATTACCTCCACTAGAATTTGAATAGCTATCATGTCTCTGACATATGATCTAGGAACACACTGATGAACAAGACAGGCATGATCCTTACTCTTGTGGACTCTCTGGTCTAGCCAGCAAGGCACTGAATACCTAAGCAGGGTGCTTGACTTTTTTGGAGTACATTTTTCTGTCTTGTACTGCCTAAGTCCTTCCTGAGCATCTTACTTCAATTACTCTAACATAATTTAATCTGTACCCCAGGAGAGACAGTGGAGTTATGCCTAGTTTATAGGTAGAGCACTAGATGCTCATAGAGGTCTGGGGACTTGGACAAGGACATTGAGGGATTCAGAAAGTGAGGGGGCTGCAGATGTCACAGCAGGCAGCAAAACAAAGAATAAAGAATGGAAACTCTGTTCAGATTGACTTGTGAACCTGGTTCAAAAACTCAAGAGAGCCTGATGCCAGTCTGTTCATTGCTAGTGTATTTAAAACAGTAAAATTTTGGAAGAAGTTTCTAGGCAACAGTCATTCCAATTCCAGATGCACAAGAAAGCTTAAGATGTGACTATATAGAAACTTGGTTGCAAGTTACAAGGTACTATAAGGATAGGTTGCATAGCTCAAGGTCCTAAGATCTGGTGTGATCACTGACCAAGATAGTACAGAGGTCAGCATGTTGTAAAGTAAATGTGACATCCTTGCTAAGGATGGGTTCTGTTAGCCAGGAACTGACTGTCTAGGGAAGGAAGAGTCTGGGATAAACATTTTGAATGAGGACCACCTCTATAGCAAAGGTGGCTGAGGTTTGTCTCTACAGAGGCAAAAAGTTCACCAGGCCATTAACAAATTCCACTACTGACTTCTATTTGGAAAACAGGTATTTCTTCATTTGAGGAAATACCTCCATGTGTTTAGCATTGCTGGACTCCTGAGTGATATGTGGGCATAAGGATATTTGTGCCCCCAAAAGGGAAGGAATTCCTCCTTATTTGCCCAACTTTAACATGTTCCCATGTTCCCTTTCTGTTAATTTATACCTGCTCTCAGCAAGAGGAGAAATTTCAGTGCTATGGTGATTTTCTTATGCTTCCTATTAGATTTCTAAAGATGCTGTAGAAGCTTCTTGTAAGGAAGAGTCAATTGAAGACAGAAAAAGAAAAAAAGCTTCAATTTCAACTTCCTGCTCAGAGACACACTGATACTCCACTGTCTGTGACACCATAAATAAAGTGGTAGGAACAGAAGAGCAGAGCTTCCCTTTGAGCCTGGTCCTTTTGACTGTGGAAGCTTGATGGAGCTAGCCAAAAGGAGAGAACCAGCAGTCACCAGGACCTTTGTCAGCATGCAATAGTAACTGCTATTAGTATCGATTTATCCCTTGTTTAATATTTGTCTCTTTTAATGAGTTGCAAATCCTAAGCCCTTAACTCTGAGCCCTAATCTCATATTGGAACCATGTAAGGCATTAAAAAATAACCCTGATTTTTAGGCTCCTATTTTAGAAGGATGAATTAGCATCTTTAGGGTTTTGTACTAGACATTAGAATTGCTTTAAACATGCCTAGTGTCTCCTTGGTACAGTCAAGTTTAGGAACTGAGGCTGGTAAGATACTATTCTTCAGAGGCTGTGAAGCTGTCCTAGCCCAGGAGCAGACACTCAGAGCATGTTGGTAAGTGGGTAGGAGGGCAGTTGTTTTGGGGCGGGGGGGTGAGTGAACAGGTGAATGACTATGGTGATTGGAGCAGGTGTTGGATTTAAGTACACAGGGCAGTATTATTAGATTATTGTTCACAGTAACCTTATGAGTCTGTACACTACTCTATAAAAATCATTAGCAGCTTTCGACAAGTGTATGCGGATATGAAAGAACAAACAGCAAACTGCAGGCTGCTTCTGTCATCTACAAGTAGAATTCTCTTTGCTTTCCTTCTGATCTTGGCGCAGTTCCCTCTTGACAACTCAAGCAGCCATTACATCAGGGGTAATGGTTCTTTCTTATATCTTCCGTGAATCATGTTTGTCTGAAGGAAGCAAAGATAACAAAGAGGAAATTATAGTTTATGCAGAGTGGTATGACTGCTTGAAACCCAAGCAACAAGGGGGAAGTTTCCATGAGCAACTGAGAAGTCCCTGTCCTCCAGATACAGGAAGTGATCTGCAGCAGGGGTGGAGGCCCTGTTCACACTAGTCACAGTCTAATTGGAGGTGGGAGGAAGATACTGAAGTGTCTTCCACACCAGAGAGGCTCACAATTTCCTTGTTACGATGTTGATTACATCCCTGGATAATTCGGCAGGGTACCGACACTGTTTTGAGCACATCAAATTTTTATTGTTGATTTTATTCAAGTAAGTGCAAGCAAGGCTGTGCATATAATTGGGAGGGAATGTTGAAAAGACGGTTAGAGAAAGTAGTATTGATGTGGGCTTGGTCAAATGCCCTAATACTACGCTGTCCGTGTGTCACTTGGGTGCCACTTAAAATTATTGTTCCCTCTAGTTTTTCTACCCTAAAAGTGATAGATACAAAATTCACTTGACCAATTATGGGAAACATGGTTTCCTTTATAAGAACAGCTGTCTGGTTTTGTGATCTCTTTCAGCTTTGAATTTTGTTCTAGCACTATACTTGTAGGTACACCCACTACATTGTTTTATCATTTTTGTTTAAATAACAGTAAACACTCCCTCTCTCAGGGCATTTCACTTTTGAATGCCAGAAAATTATCTTAATATTGGTTTTTGTAATTGCTTGGAAACCTTCTATGTACATAGAATGTGTTTTGATCAAATCCACCCCATTTCCTCTCTTCACTATCAGTCATAGCACTATTTCTTCCCAAATCCATCTGAAAAGCGAACAAACAAACAAAAACACAAGACCACTGCCACAACAAAACCAAATCCATTTAGTGCCAGCTGTATGTGCTACCTTCCCCAAGCTGAGCAGCCACTGACAGGTGATGGCTGACAGGAGGTGCAGAATAAGTTTTTTTCAGCAATGTGGCTCCTAAGAGGCTGCCTCTGCTCTAGTAGATAAAGAAAATATCCAAGAAAAGAAAAGAAAAGAAAAGAAAAGAAAAGAAAAGAAAAGAAAAGAAAAGAAAGTAGGAATGAAGCTTTCAGGTCAGTACTAGCTTGATTTCTCCATGTCCTATGATATAAGTATGCTGTGTCTTCAGAAATGGGATATTCTGTCACACTCTGGAGGGTAACCAAGAACATTAGCAATAGCCTTTCATGATTACACACACACACACACATACACACACACACACACATATATATACACATACTGTGCCTCATACCAGAAAAAAATATAACAAATTCACAAATGTCCAATGTCCCTAGTTTGGAAGATGCTATACATATACATCAATTGACATGTATGCCACCTGTGAGAAATGCATGACCTTCCCTCAGTGACGGAGTCCCATCCTGCTCCAGTCGTCTATCCAATAGAATACCCCAGAAAGGCCTTAGACCTCACCACATTTCTCCCCAGTGGATTTTAACCAAAAAAAAAAAAAAAAAAATTGGATTGTACACTGCCCTAAAGAGGTTGGAAGGTTTTAATAAAAATGCTATGAAAGTAAAATAAGCAAAAAATGTAATAGTAAATACTTTTAGTACCCAAAGTCACAGGTCACATACCTACTACACCATCTCTGCTAGTTCTTCCTTCCTTGTTTCTCTTCTCTACTTTGCCCTTCTGACCTTTCTCTCCCACAATGATTCCTTCTAGTGTTGAACAGTATAGTTGTCTTGGTTACTCAGACGCCTACAGAATCATGCCTTAGGATCTTATCTTTCCCTCAAGGTACACATAAAAGTTTCTTCCTGACTAAAGAAAATACCATCCCTTCAAAGAAAGTCTGGGACAGCTATTCAAAGTGTTTCTGTAAAGTGTCTTTGAATATTTATGTATTCCGTAAGAATTGCTGAGTATGGTAACAAGTATGGGTTCAAGAGTAAATCAGTGTCCTCCACAAGGAGAGGGTCCAACCTGCAGCTCTTGGTACCACAGGGAGACATGAAAATATATACTTGATGTGATGGATCATGAAAGTGTCTCCAGGGCACTTGAAGCACAGATAATGAATAATATTGGAGACAGATACAAAGTTGGGATGATAAAGAAGTGAGACTCCAGAGAACCAAGTAACCCCATTAAAAAAAACGGGGTAGAGCACTAAACAAAGAATTATCAGCTGAGGAATACTAGATGGCTGAGAAGCACCTAAAAAAAAAATGTTCAACATTCTTAATCATCAGGGAAATGCAAATCAAAGCAACACGGAGATCCCACCTCATACCAGTCAGAATGGCTAAGATCAAAAACTCAAATGACAGCAGATTCTGGCAAAGATGTGGTGAAAGAGGAACACTCCTCCATTGCTGGTGGGATTGCAAGCTGGTACAACCACTCTGGAAATCAGTTTGGTGGTTCCTCAGAAAATTGGATGTAGTACTAACAGAGTATCCAGCAATACCAAACCTGGGCATATACCCAGAAGATGCTCCAACATATAATAAGGACACATGTTCCACTATGTTCATAGCAGCCTGATTTATAATAGTTAGAAGCTGTAAAGAACCAAGATGTCCCTCAACAGAGGAATGGATACAGAAAATGTGGTGCATTTACACAATGGAATACTACTCATCTATTAAAAACAATGAATTTATGAAATTCTTAGGCAAATGGGTGAACGTGGTATGTTTTTATTTTTAGTTGACACTAAATTTGTACATATTTATTGACTATTGTGTGACATTTCAATACATGTGCATAATGTACACTGATCAGAGCAGGACAAATGACATTTCCATCACCTCAGACAAATATGTTTTGTGTGTATTGACACCATGCAAACTCCTTTCTGTGCACTATGTTGAAACCCTCAGTTAACTGTTATCAACTATATACTTGTCCTATTGTGCTGTGGGTATTTCCTCTGCCTATCTGGAAGCCATACTACTGAAGCTCTGCTTCTCTTCTTACCAGGGATGAGGATGGGTGGCTCAAGTCAAGCTTGTTTGTTATCTGTTTCTCAAAGTCTCAATGACATTAGGCTCTGAGAACAGGCCACCCTACTGTTATGAGGGCACTGAATAGGGTCTCCTTAGTTTGCTAGCTTTCCAGAGGCTTTGGTAGTTCAGCCATTCAGGAAAGGCTTGTTCAGGGATCATATGTGGTTAGACAGGCATGCTCATCTATATTCCTCAGACTCTGTTAGTTAAGTTTCTCAGGATCACCTATTTACAAAGCAATGGGAACCCTCAGTTTTCTGGCTGTTTCTCAAGCATGGTCACATAATTGTTTTCTAAAGACTTTTGTAGGGCACAGCCACTATAGCTGTACAACTTGAGTTCCTAGGGTGTTGGATAGTAACTAGGGCCTCCTGCTGGCTGGCAAAGCTAGAGTTTCTGAGCTGAGACCAGCTACCTTCCTTCTTCACAGGACCTGAGCTCTGTGCAACAAGAAGTTGGGTGGAAGTGGTCAAAACATCACTTGGAACTTTTTCTCTTAGGTAGTTGATGACCCTGTAATTGCTCACTATGGGCTCTGGGCCTGTGACAGTTCCAGGGTTCTCCAGCGGTCAGTTGTCTTTGCCATATCCTGACTATCCAGTGAAACATCTGGAGCTGTCTCTAGTAAAATCTAAAAGGCATCATGTGCAGTACAGGCTAAGATGTGTGCAAGTAGCAAGAATAGAATTTTCAGGGGACAAAAATTTACAATAAAAGGTTAATTTTCTTTTTTGAACGATGGTTTGATTTATCCCTCATTCTCCCAAATCAAGCTATAAATGAAAAATTCTTGGCAGCCTTTGCCAAAAAGGCAGTTTCTCCGGGGTATGTATTAGATGGTTTTAGAGTTTAACACAGTGAGCAAGACGAAGACAACGAATTTAGTATGGGTAAGGGATGTTCAAGTACTAGGCAGAAACTAATTGGAAATGTGGGAAGAAAGCTGCAGGTCCTACTGGGAGGAGAGACAGAGGACATCATTTCATCAGCAGGGGCTGAGTTCTCTGAGGCTTTGAAGCGTGCGAGGTCAAGGACTGGGGGGAGTGTAGTTTTATACTGGAGAGTGTTTAATGATGACTTTGGGAGCAGCATCAGCACCAGGAGTCTCTGAAGCACTGACACAGAAAGCACTGGGACACACGGTGTATTAATGGACACTGTGTAGAGCTGATGCCAGTGCCTCCCCGCCTAGTGCATCTCTCTCCTACCACACACCATCAAGGAAAGTTTAATTGAGAATCCCCTCCGCCCCCCCCCCAAAAGCAAAGTACATTAAAGCTACTGACATGTTTTAGAGATGAAAGTAACTTGCCAAAGACTGTGATGGAATGCAGAAGGGAAAGCTCAAATCTCTAAATGTTTCCCTAAAGGGAGAGAATCTAGGTATATGGGCAAGTGAATAACAGCTAAGCACAAAGCTTAAAGGATCACATATCCAGGACCTAGAGAGATGTTCATGCCTACCAACGAAATTACACTAAACTAGAGAAAACATCTCAGTGTGGTACTTTTCACTCTGTAAAGCCTTATTAATTTAATGAGCTACATAAAGTTGTGAGATAGACATGGGTTGTCTCATGACTTTCTTGATCCATTCCTACAGTGCTTTGCCAACTTAAAATCCATAGTGAGTGCAAACATCTGTGTGTCAGACTGTACTCTATGCCCTGTGTTACAGAGACCCCACATCTCTCTTCTAACATATCTGCCTCTGTTTTAGTGGAAAAGTTACTCTGAGCCTTCTTATTTATAATGGTCTCCTTGATTAGCCCAAAGCATGATGCTACAGGATAACTTCACTTTCCATTTATCCCTGTTGTTTACCACAGTGCCTGACACACAGTAGTTACTTGTGGGATAAGAGTAAATTAAAAAAAAAAAAAGAGTAAATAAATCACAGTAAATCAGAGGTAGCTTGTATGGTGAGCACTGAAAAAAGGTAGGTTTTCTTGAAAACAAAATTGTATTTTTCTAGACTATTGAAGTCCTTTTAGTTCATTATATAGGCAAGGTCTAAATAACTTTACACATATACACATTGTGGTTATTATTAATATTAATTGGGGTTTCTACCCCACCTTTGCTCATTCAGTTTCCAGATAAAAGGCACAAAACCTTTACATTTCTAATAAGCCTTAATAGCATTAGAGCTGAGTATATATCAACCCTCAGTGGCTATTTTGTCTACTTCCTTGTCAACAACCCTGAGTTATAATTTGCCATGTTCTGCTTGGGTTGCTCTTACTCCAAATGGCCAACCCTCATGTCCATGGTTCCATGATTCATCGACCCCATGGTGTCTTCTCCTCTCTCCACCTTTCCTTTCTTCCCCCATGGTCTCTGTTTCAGACCCCAATCCTAGGAGCTGAACCTCTCTTCTGAACAACTATAGGCTTATTCAACCAATCCTTTGAAATTAGAGAATAAGGTTTGCACAACAAAAGCTGGTAAACGTGAGGATACGGAATTTAGCATTATAATACATAGCACTAGACCAAACCTCAACATTTTTTTTTTTTGTCTCTCTTATAATAAATAAACAACACGTAGTAGGAACAACTATGAAAAAATATGAAAATTATTAGGTATGAGTTACATTGAAAAAGTCCACTCTATTCATATTTGGCAACTCAAAAGAAAATATTCTTTTATCTATTCTATCCTGCAGTGTTCTGTATCTAAATCAATTTCTATCTTAACTTACATTATTAATGTAAAACCATCTTCTAAGACCTAGAACATCTTCTTACATCCTCAACAACTTAAACTCGTAGTAAGATTATGACAAGCTAGCCTTAAACCCTATCAGAGACCAGAGAAGGAATGAATATTACCTGGGTAAGTAGGAAATGCGACAAACACTTCCAAGATTATAGAAAAGACAGGCAGTTGGCTGCCTGGAGCATCAGCATCATCAGCCTTCTGGCCCATAATTTCTGATAGTCCTTTTGTAAAGCAGGAATTATGAAGAACTTACTTACCCTGTCTTGACAGGCTTGGCAGTTAATTTTCCTGTGTCCGTTTGTCATTTCTGGACAGATACCTGTCTCCAGATGAAGTTAGGGCATTTTCTTTGCCTGGTGGCTAGCTTGCCACAAATAAAGCCATCTGCAAATGGAGGTCCTTCATTGTTCTTCATCTTTTTCCAAGGAGAATGGGGTACTGTCAGGAGCTGACAAGTCCCAATGTCAAAACAGCCTTAAATTAATTTTTTTTTTAAAAAAAATCTTTAAATGCCATATACTGTAAGTCTCTGAGCTCTCTGAGGACCATCAATCTATTTATAGCATATCTTAACAAGCAAAGATTGCCTATCTCTAGTTACCTATTATCTGTCCAACCCAGGATGTGTATTTCTTTGATAATCCAAACTAGTATCTAACATGACCATCAGTTTTATCGACTGGCTATTAACTTTCATTACTTAATTATCTAAAACAGTTTGTAATAAAAGGATTAAAAGGCCTGAGACTAAACATTGTTTTTTTAAATGAATTGCATAGGCATAATGCCTATAGAAGAGTTGGAACATACATATATTCTGTTGTAACAAAATTAATTAATTTAAATTTTTCTATCAATGTACAAAGATTTATGCCATTGAAACCTTAAACTTATATCAATATACAAAATTCTATACCAATGTAAAAAACTATAACCTCAATTGTATATCAAAATATAAAGACCTCTACCAATGTGAGATTATAGCTATAAAATGTTATTTAAGAGTAAATACAATAATCTGTCCCTATTTGTCTAATTCCTTATAATATTTCTACATCTCTTTTTTCTTTTCAAGCCCCTTTCTCTTACTTAAAGAAGAAAGAAAAATAGAGGGAAAGAAAAGAAAGGGAAAAGAAATCCCTGAATCTAACCTCTCTGTTTTGTTTCCTCCCTATCTGAGACCATAATTATTTGTAAACATTCCATAAAATGACATATAAGCTGAAGTTTTGGCTGGAGACATTTGTATGTCTCAGTGAGTTTCAGAGCTGTTCTCAAGTACTGGATCAGCAAATACATCACCTATTTGTTTGGTCCCCTTGATTTTCTTCTCTCTGCAGCCAAGATCTTCAGGGAGTCTCCCTCTATGAGATCTGATCCTTATTATTTTGGAAGGAATCCAAATCCTTTACTTCTTTCCTAACATACAAACATGGAGCCTCTCTCCCAACATAGCATACTCTTTGTTCAACAGTCTGAAGTCATTAAAAGTTTAGACTGATATAATATAGCAGTACCCTTTCTATCTAGATCTGCTTCATTTTGACCTTTGTCAAAGAGGATGTTCAATATCATCATTACCATTAAACATATAACCACCTTCATTTTAATGGTTTAAGACAATTTAAAACTACTATTATCAATAATTAATTAATTAATTAAGACAGGGTTTCTCTGTGTATCTAGGAATGACCTGGATTTTCTCTGTATATTAGGCTGGCCTCAAACTCATAATGAACTTACCTGAACTTGACTTTTTCTTTCAAATATTGAGATCAAAAGTATGAATTTATTTAGTATCTATCCTTTTTCTCTTCATTTCATATTTTTACTATATTCAACTTCATTCAAACTCCCTTCAGTATATAAGCATATCCCCAAGTAACATTGTATCTGAACAACTATTCTCTTTAAACATGGGCACCTATCAGAGAACTGGTTGCAGCTCTTTCTGTACACCCTAGCTTATGGCACATCAATGTTGAGGTTTGATCTGTTGCTATGTATTGTTATGCTTAATTCTATATCTGAAGGTCTAGGCCTAATTGTGAATTCTCACATTTACCAGATTTTGTTGTGCAAATTTTGTTCCTTAAAATGATTGGTTGAATAAAAATGCCTACCTACAGCCTATAGCTGGCTGGGCAGAACAGAAGTTGGTGGAGTTTCAGTTCCTGGGTTTGGGGTCTGAAGCAGAGACTATGAGGAGAAGAAAGAGAAGGCATACAGCAGAGATGACCCAGTTGTCTATATCAAATAAATCATTGTAGATTTATCTCATAGGCCTCTATGTAGTTTGCTACTTCAAAGCTCCAATAGTTAGAGACATCTAGCATAAAAAATATAAAAAATAGCTACTCTGGTATAAGGAAGCACTGGAGAGTTTAACATTAATTCAATGCAATAAAATACTCTGACAAATGGGACTTTAGGGTGCAAGGGTGTGTCTGGCTCAGAGTCAAAGATTAAAGTCCACCATGGCAGGAAAGTCAAGGTAGTAGGCACTTAAAGCAACTATTTACATGGCATCCATGATCAGAAATCAGAGAACAATTGATGTATTCTACTTTTCTAGAATGTGGTTCCTTTACTCCACAGTCCAGCATCCCAACCAGGAACAGCTCCATCCACAACTGATGGGTCTTCCCATCTCAGTTCTCAAGGTCAGACCTAAAAATGCCTAGAAACCCTTTTCCAGTGATTCTGGATTCCCTCAAGATGACAGTTAATACTAACCATCAAAGGATGGTTGGGACTTAAACTGGATAGTTTCATTGTTTTAGTTTTATTTGAAGTTACAGAAATCCCAAAGAATAGAAATACCTTGGAAGCAACCAAACCTACATAGAAAGGAAAGGAATCAGTCTGCAATAGATCCATCCCAGAGGAGATAGAACACAACCACAAGACATGACAAGGCATATATAAAGGAACTGACAAAAGAGTAAGATACAGAGCTAAGAGGGAAGAAGAATGCTGCTCACAGGGATAGGTACCATCCAACCCTGTGAACAGAATTTCAAAAGCCATTAAAAACAAGGAGCAGATGCTGAGAGGAAATGCCTGGTGGCATGGAGTCAGCTGCTTCAGGATTCCAAGGAAAAGAATGGCAGGGAACTAACTCAAATGGGCTGCTCAGCCAAGGGTAGCTGCTAGCCAAACAAATTAGAATTCTGTTCAAGTAAAGTCAATTAAAGGGGAGGTAGAACGTTGTGGGGAAGAAACAAAGAGGGGAAGTTAGCAACATCGTTATTTTGTTTCTGAATACTCTTTACCCCTTTTCTGCAGGGACAGAATGGGCCCATTGCCTTATTGAACACGTTAGCAGATTCCCAAATATTTGATGGCTCATACAGGCACAGCGGCTGTAAGGATATGGGAGGGACCATGAGCATCCCCGATGAATGTCTTTCTGCTTTGTTTTACATATCCCAGGAGTTTGGGCATTTCAGTCCCCACAGAGCCTCTGGCTTGCTTTTTTGCTGCCTTGGAAGCCTTCCTAAAGTTCCCTTCATGCATGCCTGCCTTGTCAAGAAGTTTATGGTACAGTTGGGGAGGCAACAGAGATAGTGCCATTTACTTTAGTGTCTTGGCAGGAAGCAGCATCCACAGCAGCTACTTAACAAATGTTTACTGGAGCGAAGTCAAGCTGGGCTGATGTTCTTTAATGCCACAAGGCTTGACTTACACATTCTTTTTTCTAAATGGGCAAAAAACACTTTAGGAAGAGTTTTGCTTTAGGAATGGTGGGCCCTATAAACTTAGCACCGGGTGAAACACCTTCCATGCCTTCCATTTTACTAATGATTTTGAGATAATGTCCATCTTTAAATAAGGAATCTTAGTAATGATTTTGAGATAATGACCATCTTTAAATAAGGAAGCAAATACATGAGTAGGCAGAGGGATCCCTCCAGCCAAGGTCATATTGGTAGGAAATGATTTCGCTGTTTGAATGCAGGTTAGTCTAAATGCAGAGCCCGCTGGTCTGTGCTCTTCCTCGAGATCTCCTCTTCTCGGTGCATCTGGAGAATTTCAGAACTTTGGCGATCTGGAAAGAGTTGTTCTTTCACCTTTTCTTCCTTTGCCTTCTAGTCGTGATAGAAGCCAAGGTTGTACATGCAATTAGCACAGCCCTGCCCCGTTTGGCAGCCTAGTCCTTATGGATCATCTCTCCAACAGGCTTGTATCTGGCACACCATGCCTCCCCAGCTGTCTTCATCCTTGAACATCATCCCTGCTGAGCACACAGCAGCCATACTACACGGTGTGAAGCCTACTTAGTGCCTGACAGGCTTGCATATGTCCAACAGACAAAGCTGTGACTGATTATTGAATTTTCTGTAAACTCATCAAGTGATTTAAGCAAGGTATTCCTGAAGAGCTCCTCAGAGTCACTGATGGCCACTCTGCCAGAATCTGTGGATAAGCTTCTGCTTTCAGAATTTCTTAAAGCAAAGACAGAACTAAATCACACAGAAATTCAATCTTGAGGGCATCACAAAGCGACTTCCTCACTCCAACCATTTCTTCTTCCATTGTCTGCTGCTGTCTAGGTCTCGTAACCATGCCTGTGATTTATAAGCATGTCTGATTCCCTCTGCAGGGTAGACCCGTTTTTTTCAAAAATATCTCATACTCCAAGCAGCTCTTTTCAGAGTGACTGTCTCTCTCAGGAACCTCTCCAGCAATCAGTAGCTCTAGATATGCTCGACCAGACAATGAGGCAATCTCCAGAGAACTGGCACACAGAATAAAATGATGATGGATGCGTACAATTCTCCCACTGTGAAAAAGGTAGAAGATGTATGCTACATAGAGGGTGTGAAAGCTCAGGGCTGAGAACATAGACCAAGTTCTAGGATACCCAATCATTTGATAAAGGCACTAAATAGGACTTCTTCTTCTTGATGCAACAGGAGTTAGCACATGAACAAGTTGGGGGTGGAGTCTCTCAAAGACTGAAAAGCTCTAAGACTGGGATTCAGACCATCTGAAATCTGCAGAATTAAAAGCAAATACTCACTTGAGCCACTTGGTCTCCAGCAAGTGGCACAATTTTGGGAAGCTTGTGGAACCCTAAGAAGCTGGAGCCACACTGGTGGTGAGTGTGGATCACCAGGATAGGTCCTGAGGTTTTGGAACCCAGCCCCACTTTCTCTTCAGTCTCTACTGCCTCGCTGACAATTAATTCACTGTGACTAGCTGCATCTGGTTCTTGCCCTCAGATGTTCCCTCTCATGATGAACTGTACCTTCTCACTGTCCTATGTTGCTTTCTTGTCAGGTATTTGGTCACAGCAATGAGAAAAATATTTGAATGGCATTGTTTCCATTTTGTCTCTCTGCTATTTCCTTATCCTCTTTAAAAGCCTTGTAGTAAAAGGCTCATGAAACAGAACAAAGAGGAAAGGGGAGGCAAGCTATTTATCAGAGGCAGAAAATTCAACTTGTACTGGCATTATGTCACAGAACTGAATAGCTATCTGAAACTCTTTCCACAACTTTGAATGGACCCAAAATGTCACTGTTATCAAAGCTTCACATTGAAGAAAACAGCAGATACTGCCTGCGCCTGGTAAAATAGTCAGTCTCAGCCTGGAAAATGTATCACACTTTCATCCCCTGACCCTCCTTTCCTCAGCATCAGCAAGTGTCATAAATCGCTATTTGCTGACAAGCTGTACTGATATGAACCTACGGCTGCTGGCAGCACAAGAGAAACATGCCATTCAGTTTAGTCCCAGGGACTGTTAGCTGTGCTTATCCCAAACGGATCCCCCATGTTGCCAGCTTGAGGAGAGAGGAAGGGAGTTAGCCAGCATGCAATACAGGCTTGATTCTACAGTGTGCATGTCAGCTGCACCAATGAGGAGAAGAGACACACTGAACCATCCAAGGAAGCATGGTGGGGTTTCTGCCAACCCCTGTCTCCCAACAAATACACTCATTGTCTGAGGAAGTAACTCTGAACACAGTTGTACTGGATAGCCTCCATGAAAAATCTGCTATTTCAGTACAGTAGCAGATACCTATCAATACTTGGTTTAAGTATTTGTTCGGTGAAAGATAAAGAAAATGGATTTATTTCACTGTTTTTTTTTATCAATTAGGATATTCATAGAAATTGCTCTTGAATATGGACCTTCATAGATGTTAGCCCACTTAATCTGTACAGCAGTAACTCTTCCTGAACTCCCGACTTAGGGTTCTTCGGTGAGGAGCCAGAGATACTCTGGTTTAATAGGCTGTAAGTGAAGTTCTGAGGAAAACACAAGAATCAACAAGAGGTGAGAAAATGAAGGTGAAGGTGGAAAAGAAGCCATGGGATTCAGCAGACAATAGGCCACAATGCAGTCCTGGAGTCAGATGGGTCTGGTAACAATTACCAGCTTCCAGTCTCCTCCTCATTCAGTTTATCACCTCTCAGGGGTCCAAGAACGTTGTCTCAATCTGGGTTTGATAGTGCAGACCCAAATCAAAGATCCACTGGGCTGCACTCAGTGAAGACCAAGTCCTCAAAGATGTCTCTGAGAAAGAGGAAAATGGATGCTGGGAAGCAGAAACCCATCAGTGTAACTTACATCCTGCAGGCTGGAAGCTGAGATGCTTGCCTGAAAGCGACACACATACTGTTGTTGAAACAGCTCAAGCCTGTTTCTGTGTCCTACTTCCACGTTGTTCCATAGTCAAACATAGTTGGAGTAAGTGTCCATTTAGATATCCAAACAAGCCTTTGTGGGTGGTGTGCTATCCTGGACAGTACAATCTCAGATAAGATTCTGGGTTGCTGAAGGACACAGTCATCTAACTAACACACGTTTTTATCTAATTATATATATTTATATATGTAAATATCAAAAAGATATGGGAAAAAGCAATATCCAAATACCACAACTAGTTCTTAGTACCATACCGATGTTAAGTTCTCATTCTTAAAAACACCTTTGGTTATGTAGAACATTGATTTTCATAAAATCTGAGCACATAGTATTCAAAAATCTCTATTTATATAACTTTTATCTAAATCTGAAATTATTCAAATATAAAAAAATTAGCAAAAATTTCCAGTTGATAGCACTTCTCTTCCTTCTTTGGTACAAAGAGACAACATTGATTTGGCATCTTCTGATGCATGGTGTAAGGAATTCCCAAAGATTCAAGTTTTCAATTTCTATATCTATGGAGGAGGACAAGACCATGACAAGAGAGAACAGAGCCATAGTCAGAAATCTCAGAAGCAGTAATGAATTGGGGCCATAAAATATTCAAGGAAGTGGTGTTTGGGAGTGATAAGATTTGGATCTCCAAGAGCACGGTAAATTGGGGCATTATCTCTGAGTAATAGAGGCAAGAGTGAGACTGAAATTTTATGCATAGACTAACAAGATGAGACCATCTAGACTGAGTGTTGGGATTTCCTCCTCCACTGGCAGCTGATTGAGGTCATAAGTGTTGCTTGCAGAGTAAACAGTCTTTCTAAACTCTTGAATGATTCTGAGGAGAGATGCAAAGGTAGGAGGAATGATGGGAAGATTATTCAAACTTCAGACAAAAAAATAATTCAGACCAGTTCTGTATTGTAAGCCTTGGAAGTCACCATCATTAAAAGTCTCTGTCATTCTGAATATCCCGAACTGTCTACCAAGAGGCTACAAAGAGTGGCTGTTATTTATAGGAACTGAGAGAAGCATTCTAGATGTGGAACTTAGCTCATGTCTTATAGTAGCTGTGATATTTTGGTAAAATATTAAAATACTTCCAAAATATTCTTCCTGTCATTGCATGAACCAGCTGTTATTCTTTTTCAAAACATAGTTTTCATGCTTAAAATATTTGGCATTTTTATGTAAACACAGTTAAAAGTTTCTATCTTAATTACTTTATAAATATTAATTTATTTATTCTCATAGTGCACCCACTTACATGGGAGACATGGTCTGCAGATAAGGAAGCAGAGGAGTGGAGACACTAAGTGACTTGCCTGTGATCATGGAGCTAGTACAAGGTAGAGCTCAGAATCTAACCTAGGCAGCCTAGCTGAGCCTGTTCTCTTAAGGTCTGTTTTTATTTAAAAGTTGAATTGGCCGGGTGTGGTGGCGCATGCCTTTAATCCCAGCACTCGGGAGGCAGAGGCAGGCAAATTTCAGAGTTCGAGGCCAGCCTGGTCTACAAAGTGAGTTCCAGGACAGCCAGGGCTATACAGAGAAACCCTGTCTCGAAAAACTAAAAAAAAAAAAAAAAAAAAAAAGTTGAATTGAAGCAAATGGTGTTAAAATAGCAGCAGGAAGCTGGGTGTGGTGGCGCACACCTTTAATCCCAGCACTCAGGAGGCAGAGGCCAGCAGATTTCTGACTTCAAGGCCAGCCTGGTCCACAAAGTGACTTGAGAAACCCTGTCTCGAAAAACAAAAACAATACAATACAATACAAAACAAAACAAAACAAAACAGCAGCAGGATTCCAAGAATATTAGCCTTACAACTGAATTCTTTCTAGAGCATTGAAGGAAAAGAGATCACTTAGTGTGGACAGCAAGCTTACTTACTGGTATTAAAGAGAAAGAGAATCACTAAATTGTAAAGCTGACCTTGAACTTTTATGATAAACTAGTCCTACTTCAGTCTCTCAAATAGATGGGATTGGGACTATAGGTACATGTTGCTATATCTGGTTCTAGTATATTACAGACTGTGAAAGTTAGTAGAGGATTCAAAATGCCATTGACAATGACTAGAATCATGATACCCTCACATATATGTACTGTTGAAAATCAATCAATCAATCTAAATTGAGTAAATAATAAATTTGGTTATTCAGTCCCAGTTGCCATTTTGTGTGTCTACAGGTGCTAGGTATTTCTGATGTGTATATTTGATCTTAAATAAAAGGGATCAGGAAGCCTTCTGTACAAAGAGTTAAATAATAAGAATTGTAGGCACATTGCACTACACAGTATGCCCCAATTGTTCCACTCTGCAGTTGTAGCTCAAAGACAGCTGTAGAAAATACCCAAGCAGATGAATGTAGCCATGTAAATTTATTGGATAATGAATTTCACACTTTTTCATAGGTCAGAAATACTGTTATTTAAATTTGACTTTAATCATTTAAAAATGTAAAATGTATTTTTAGCTTTGTATTTGTATCTTTTGACAAAAGCAGGTGTCAGATCAGCTTTAGCTAAAGGCCCCTGGTTTCCATCAGTCCTTGGATCGGACCCTGGGAATCTAAGCCACAAAATTATCATGCACCTGAGAGTCTGTATGTGTTAGATTCACTGAACTAGAATGAAAATATAAAATGAATGTACTTTAGCAATGATTTCTCCAGTTTCGATTGTTCAAATAGATAAAGCAAAATGCATAAAATTAGATAAAAACTACATGGGCTGTGTTAGATCAGCAAGCAGGAAACTTATTATATAACAAGGACGAAGAACAGTTGAGCTAATAATAAAGGTCTGTGGCTGAGTGCTTATGGAGTCTATATGAAGCCCTAGGTTCAGTTCCCTGCACCACAGAAACAAAGAGGGGGAGAAGGAAGGGGACAAAGAGGAGAGAGGGAGGGAGGAAAAAGGAAGGACAAAGAAAAGAAGGAAAGAACAAGAGAAATCAAATAAAAGACAAAGGGAACTATTCTTATTACAAGTTCTGACTACAGTGTTCAATTGCTTGTCTAATTTATAGCTCCAAACTCTTCCACATTCCTGCATATCAGTCTCAAACACCTAGGACCCTCATGGTTAGGTTTGTTACATCAAAACCCCACTTCTGGTACCAATTTCCTGTGTTAGTTACTTTTCTCATTGCTATTTTAAAAAAAAAAATGCCTCAAAAACAAACATAATGATCAATTTGGCTCACAGCTAGAGGGTACCATCTATCATGTCAGGGCACTAAGAATGGGAGGTGATTGCATCAACCAGTCAGGAAGCAGAGGAAGGGGAGTATTTATCCTTAACTCACATTTTCCTTTTTACTAAATCCATGGAGTGCAGGTACACAAATACTCAGAGTATATATTTTCACCTGGATTTCTCCTCACAGGTTCATCTCATTGTAAACGCCATTGAGGAAAAAAATAGATAGAAGAGCAACGGAAAGACATTATGTATTCTTGCTACCCAAGGGAGGTACAGTTCTTCCTTTACACTGTGAGAGCTGACTTCTAAAACTCTCTCATTATCTCCTACAATAGTTTAGTTTCCAACATGGCAGGAATACACATATGAGAGAGAAAATAATTTTAACATCAAGAATTTAAGGAACAGCTATATAACTTAAGGAATGATTACAATGTCAGGAACATCAGTACATCTGGTCAGTGCAGTGCAGCTATGGAGAGGAAATGGCTGACTTCTCACTGCCATGGTCCCTGCATGAGTGGTGTTCTTGTTTCCTCTATGGTAAAATCAGAAAGGTCGGCTATCAGAATATGCAACCAATGTGCTGTAGGTGTTTAGCTTAGGATGTGAACTGTGGCTATTTTGTCTCTTTGTGTTAATTACCTGTCAGTATTTTTTAATGAGAGATGTTACTTGTGGTTTTGGTTTTTACATCCCAATTATACTCTGGGGCTGCTGCTTCCAGAACAAGCAGTTGGTCAATAACTTACCTCAGTCTCTAACATTTCTTGATATCTCCCGACACTGAAGCTGAGGGTCACCTGCCATGTATCATTGTTCAAAGTCATTGTTCAGTGGCTTCTGATACATTTGACCTTTATATTTCTTCCTTGATAGCTAGAGAGATTTGCAATTGCAAGTGGACGTTATGAACTCAGAGGTCTTAGAGGTGCTCTGATTTCCTAGTAAAATATTTCCTCCCAAATGGCTAAGGTTAAAGTATGTTGTCTAATTAAAGTCTTCCAACTGTGGCAGCTTGAGATTCTAAACTACAGGGTTCACCTCTTCACCCAGGTCACTGTAATTTTTCAAAGGAAATGCTGACTCTACATTGAGAGTGGAGGTGAGCATGTTGGATTTCTGTGTTCTGTTTAGTTATACCTCCTATTTTTATTTTAGATTATGATTCAACCATCCACTGAGGACTCTTTAAACACCTTGGATGTTTACAATCAAATCTGGGCTGCAGCCAACTTGATTATTCTGGTTATTTGCTATGTTGTCTTCCATTTTAAAAATCCTATATGGTTCTCAAAATTCTCACCTAAATGTAATTTATTCTTCACTTTGACCTTGACAAGAAAGAAAGACAAAACCTGCCATATCCACCTTGCAAAAACAATTGAAAGCTTGGTTTCTATTTAAAAAAAAAAAGATTTTCATAGTTAATCCCTTTCCTTAAAACTGAGATATTTTGTTTTCAAAGCTATTTCCTAAGCACAAAAATAAAAACGTGTTTATTTAATTAAAACATCATTCTCTAAGGCCTAAAGACTTCCAGACTGTGTTATTCTCCCTCCCCACTGAGACATAATTGAAGACTGATATGATACATTTTATTAATTAGACCCGTCTGCTTTTCCCACAGAGAAGAAAGGAGTATGTCATGTTTTATGCCAGCTGATTTAAATAAAAATCCACTTGGATTTGGCCTTTTCATGCCGGTGTGACACCAAAATGAACAGGAAGTGAAATGTGAAATATTTACCTTCATCTCATGTTCTAAGAGGAAACATGAATCACTGCGGCAAATGCATTAGCTTGCAGACCACTAATGAAATATTCCACCGGGTTTGTGTTTTCTCTTCCTGACTGATTTGAAATCAATCAAAACAAATGAAGTCAACATTTTAGGGAGAAAAACAGTGAAGGGACTGTGTCCTATTCTTGGCTTTGGAGAAGTAGGAGAGTTGTTAATTTTATATGTAAACTTTATTGAGCCACTGTATGTGGAGATTTGGTCAAATATTAACCAGATATCTCTATGAAAATAATGTTCAAATGAGACTAATGTTTAATACAGTAGACCTAGCATCATGTAGATTGAGTCAAATATGTTAGATCTTATCCAATCCAAAGAGGGAAGTCAACCAGTGTCTTGCTTTCAGATTTGAATAACTTATTCCAGCCTACTATCTTATCCTGTAAGGTTTCAGCTGTAATATATTGTAACTACATGATCCAGTTTCTCAAAACTTTATGCTCTGTCTCTGTCTTTCTCTGTGTGTGTATGTGTCTGTCTGTCTCTGTCCCTCTCTAATTCTCTTTCTCTCTCTCTCTGATTCTCTCTCTCTGATTCATTCTCTCTCTCTTTCTCTCTGTGTGTGTGTGTGTGTGTATGTATGTGTGTGTGTGTGTGTGTGTGTGTGTGTGTCTGCCTTTGTTCCAGTCCTTCTCTAATAATGTTTGACAGCTCTGACTCTAAAGTAGAAATCAGAAATATTTCCTTTAAGTTGAAAGAAAGTAAGTGTTTTTTACTTTGAGGACCATATGACCTTCGATGATGCTCCATTTCTCTATATTGCTCAAATGTAGCCATAGACCATTGTTATAACAAATGAATGGCTGTAAGTCAATAAAGCTTTATTCATAAAAATGAGTAAAATGAGGAATAAATCAGTCTAAACAGGTGTTGCCTAACATAACCATTGCAATGATTACTACTGGAACATAAAAGATTGAGAGATTTACGACATATGGAAGCATTTTCTGATATAATGTGAATGTGTGTTTGGGTATGTATTACTTACATCTATTTGTATGTGTTTATATTTGTGTATTTGTGTGTGTGTGTGTGTGTGTGTGTGTGTAAGACATACAGAGAAAGAGAGACAGAGAGAGAGAGAAAGAGAGAATACTCAGACATATACCATATATGGTAGGGATTTTTTTTTTTTGTAAACCTAATATATAATTCCAGTGCTCATTCTGATTAGAATGGCAAATTTTAAGCTTCTCATTGTGGCACCCTTATACTTTCTGCTATATATGATGTAGCCAGAAGTACTTGATGCCTAGACTGATGCCCAGTGCAGTATCTATTGTCCTATCTCATCCCTAGCAGTCACTGGCCAACTGAGATATTCCCAGCTGTTTACTGCAAGGCTCCTTCATTTCCCAAGGTAACTGGTATTCTTGATATTCCATTCTTTATGGTCTTAATGTCTTTACACCACTTGAGAAGGTAGATGAGTCCTTAAAACAATTCTATGACTTTACTTCCACATTACCAGATAGCCAGTCTTG
The DNA here is from genome assembly GCA_902729485.2 of Mus minutoides. Lineage (NCBI taxonomy): Eukaryota > Metazoa > Chordata > Mammalia > Rodentia > Muridae > Mus > Mus minutoides. The sequence goes on from CACVCL010021526.1 coordinate 23,091, forward strand.
CCTAGTGCCTAACCCATTTAGGCTTCTCCTGACATTTGTGGGATATACTATATCCTATCTCATTCTGTTTTATTTTTATCCATGGAATATAATCCAAGAACTGTCAGCCGAATTTTCTGAAACAGTCTAGATTTTTGTGGTTTGTGAGAAACTTTACTCTTTTTTGTCATGTTACATTTTCAGTACTTTCCTTTCCCTTTATTAAATAAGTTTTTGAAACAAACAAGAGGAACAAGAAGCCTATTGTCTGTGATCTGGAGGAGGAAGAGGAGGAATTCTTTCTGGAAACATGGTTGGATCTTTATGGAAAGAGTGGCCAAAATGAGAGAGAAAATACCAAAGCAGAGCACTGGCAAATACTTGAAAAAAATGCTGTCCTAACACACTGAGCTGTCCAGATACTCAGACTGAAATAAATCTCACAGCCCCTGAGGAGGAAATGGGGGTGGGCTAGAGGGGGGTTGTGAGGGAGGAACTGGGAGGAAAAGAAAGAGGGGGATTTCAATCACAATATGAATGTAAAGTGAATGAATGAATTAATTAATTAATAATTTATTAAATCAATAAACAAAATAAATTTTGAAGGAAAGAAGGTACAGTTAAGAAAAATAGTCCTTTGCCCAACAATTGACATCAGGACTCAAATGAAGGTCATCCAGACCCCCAATGCCCGGATTTCGTTCTACCTTGCCACAGACCAGGCTCAGTCAGCCCCCCTCAATCCGTGGGAATCAGGGGTTCCTGCAGGTGGACATAGAGTCAGCAAAAATTGACAGACAGACACAGACGCAAGAGAGTGTACTGGATCTGAATATATTTTTGCCAAATGAACACCAGACTTTTAATACAGAAGAAAAACAAGAAAAGTCAGGTGAACACATCTGCCAAGTTACAGTGACACAAAACAAAAAGAATGCATACATAAAAAGATGGTGGGGACCAGGTCTACCACTTAATTAAAAAGATCAGCTAAACACTGGAGCCAGGTGAATGCTCTGATGCAATGCTAGTCTATTGTTAAACCCACAACCATGGGTTCTTTAGTAAATACGTGATTATGCTATTCCTCTGGGCCTAGTGAAGAAACCTGCACTGTTTAACCCACCTATTTCCTAGGCCTTTGTATATTCCTGGGTTTGGGTGTGACTCAGCTATTGTCCTAAGAAATTACTATGCAGACTAGCCCTGAGCTTTTCTAGCTCTGTTTGAATAAATAGTAATGCCTAATTAGTTTCACTGTCTCTACTAGAAGTGAATTTGAATGTTACTGAATAGGTAACCATTCTTACTGAATTCCAAGGTTAGGGTCAGCTTCAAGGATTTTCTAGGAACCATTGGAACACTGGTGGAGGCTTAGCTATATGTCAAAAATCAGTCCTTAAAGGCACTTATAATAAAACAATACTGAAAGAGAGCACATGGATCCATGCACCAGATTAACACAGGGACAGGGTTTGAGTATACAGGCTATTGGAATGCCAAGGTTCCAGGAGGCTGTTTCTGTGAAACTCTTTGCCTCATGACTGCTTTCAGGTTTTAGGCCTACCAAGCAGACTGCGCTGGAGTGGACATAGCACTACCTGTAGTACATTCTCCTAGCCCAGGACAGTCAAAAACTGAATCTGTCAACTAGGGTCAAAGGAAAAGAAGCAATGGTAAGCATCCCTGTGGTGCGAAATAAGTCTACAGAAGAGACAAGTTTAAAGAGAGCAGACGAACTATGCATTGGGGTGAGGCTTTTCCAGGTGGTCCTTGGTCTCAGTTTCCAGAGTCTTATGTGATTGAGTAGAGCAGAATATTTTGTTCATTAAGAGGTATTCTGGGGGCTAGAGAAATGGTTCAGTGGTTAAGAGCACTGGTTGCTCTTCCAGAGGTCCTGAGTTCAATTTCCAGCAGTCATATGGTGGCTCATAACCACCTCTAATGGCATCTGACCCTCTTCTGTCATGCAGGCATTACATGTAAATAGAGCACTCATGTGTATAAATAAATAAATCCTTTTTAAAAAAGAGGCATTCTATTCTTTCCTGTCTTTGATGTCTTTTGGGGGGCTGAGACCATCAGTACCAGTCCATTTTCTTGACATAAGGCAGACATGCTGTGTATCATCAGTACATACCTACTCAATGTGGATCACCTGGAGCTTTTCTTTTCATAGTCCAGCCAATCACCCTACACATTACTCATTTTCCACCTATTTTGAGTGACTGAAGGAAGGGGTGTTAGGATGTCCTTCAATGTGAAATTCTATGGACTAGCCCAAGTGGGGCCAAGAAAGCAGCATTTCTGCTATCAATATACCACTTGTGCATTGCTCTCCAAACATCAAGAAAGAGATAGAATTCCTTATTGAGACTTTCTGGTTCCTGTGGTAACAACTGAAGTTAATCAATAGATAATTTTATTCTGGTAATTCAAGGATTACCAAAACTTACATGGTGTTTTACCTTGTTTCTCCTCATCCTTTTTAGCCCAGTGTCTCTGCATCGAAAAGCCTACATTAGACTTCAGAATGACACCTTGCTTAGGTGTCAGAATTATCTCTCAGAATTATCTCCCTACCACCATCTTCCTTACATACACCAGGAGATTCATACACCAACTTCACTGCTACCATACAACTAGAAAGCCATCATTTGTTCTAGAAGTGTGGGCCTCTGGCTATCTATTCCCCTACCTGTTAGCCAGAAATTGATATTTATACTTTTTCATATGTGAATATCACTTTACTGTTTGAAAAGTGATGGCTTTATTGCCTTAGGAGGTGGGAGCTAACAGACATGACATTTTCTTTGAGGATAATAACAATATTCTAGAGATGGTTATGGTAATAGTTATAGTACTATATAAATAAAAGTCACTTTAAATAGGTGATTTCAAAGTATTAATTATATTTAATAACATTTTTTTTGAGGAATGCTATAAGAAAGGATACAGCTCACTGGAAAGCCTTAAATGGGTGAAAGCTTTGGAAGACAGGAGAAGCAGACTTCTTAAGCATTGTACTTTATTTCACTCTTCATTTACCTTCTTCAATAACACTCCTCCCTATTTTTCTTACTGACCCTTTGTCTAAGTTCATATGTATTCACAATTCACAATGGGACTAGAAAGTCCTGGATTATCTTTTGGGAAATAATCTGCTCATTAGCTTTTTCATTGAAGTTCTCCTCAATCACTCAAATATGAATGAAGTCCCCCTACTATGTGTTCATATGTTTTGTAACATCCCTCTTCATAACCCATCCTCATTGCATCATCACTGGCCTATGAGATCAGTGTGAACAGGACCACATTTATCACATTCAGCAGTTCAATTCTATGTCATGGGGATACACTGAACTGAATACCTGGGTAGGTAGGTAGAAAGGTAGAGGGGGCATGCATGTGTAGATGGATAAATGGATAAATGGATGGATGAGTAAAATGGTAGAAAGAATAATGGGGAGATAGATGAATAGATGGATGGATGGATGGATGGATGGATGGATGGATGGATGGATGGATGATAGAGAATGGATGGATGGATGGGAAAATAGGAAAAACTTAATGAATAGATGGATGGATGGGTTGATGGATTGATTGATACCTCCCACTAATATGAAGCTCTGAGTTGTATTTCCATGAGACAAAGACTGACATGATGAGACTAGGGAGATGGCTCGAGTTGAAACATTTACCCTGCAAGCATGATCAGCAGCATTTGGATCCCTACCACAAACAAGCAAGGTAGGGCATCTGTAATCACAGTCCTCAGGAGAAGACAAGGAATCCTCAGAGCAAGCTAGCTAGCTAACCTAGTCAAATTATTGAGCTCCACGTTTACCAAGAGATTCTGTTTCAGCATTTAAGGTAGTGAGAAACAACCCCTTGGCTTTGTGGGCTTACAAACATATACATACACACCATACCCATATATGTGTACCACCACCATGAACATGCTTAAATACATACACACCACACACATGGGTGAAAAAAAAAAAGGTCTTCCTTCTGAAGTCTAAAGGAAAGGAGAAGTTATATTTCAGCTGGGTCAATTTCTTTTTGAATCTGTTATTTCAGTGGCAATGGCTTTCTCTGGGCCTAGAGGCTCATCCACATTTGCTATTATAATTAACCCAGCTCTCCTGGCCTGCTGCTCTCCCTGTTTGTTTAGAAATTAGAGAACATCTTTCAACTTGGTGGGGAAGCTGTACTCCAATATATGAACAGTAAGAAGGCAGGGTCTGCTGGACAGTATGGAAACATGGCCACTCTGAAGGGACGTCCCACAAGTTCTAGCCATGAAATCACTCACTTGGACAGGAACAAATTAATATCACAACCAGCAATTTCTCCTGAGGCCAGGAAAAAAGAGAACATGTTGGAAAAAGTAAGGATTTCTCTGGGTGACTGCGTCTTCTCTCTCCATCTGTTTGCTCCCTGATGGTGCCCATGATGGTCTAACTCAGTCCTCTGAGCCTAGCTCTAAGTATGTGCCAATCCTTTACAAAAGTGTAAGAGTCAATAGGAAAGCACTGCAGAGGCCACACAGTCCAACCTGCCATCAGTGCAGAAGGGCCCTCCATGTTATTCTGAACAAATGATGTTCATCCCACCCCTTGTGTTTCTCTGTGATCATCACTCATTGCTACAGGAGATGGCCTATTTCCCACAGGGATGATGGCATATAAAACTCACTTCAAAAGACCAGAGTCTACCGGCATAAAGATCTATAGACTCACAGACCTTAGAGTTCTGTCCCTGTGTCAAGACTAGCTAAGTGCCTCTCAGCATGATATTTCATCTCTTTGCCTCCATTGTGTTGTTTCTTTACAAAATGAGGAATACATCATATTTCACTCATGACATCAATAGTAGGATATTTAGGGAACAATACTCAGATTAAAGAAAGGAAAAATACCACATAATCATATTACCCTGTTGCTTAGCACATAAAAACTACTCTGTAAATAGTAGCAGAAAATGCAAACCAAGAATAGTTCTTTAAAAGGTCCTAGGACTGATGTGACATTTGCAAATAAAGGTCACAAACAGAGTAAGCAATAGCTACAGTGATTGTCCAAAGCAAACTGATATCACTCTCCTGTATATGATACCCTTGTACCTAGATTAAAATGAAGGATTCTGAGCTCACTTGTAGTGCACAGAGTTAAGGAACAGGAATCACTAAGCAGGAACAGGATTGAATGGGAAACATCTCAATGGCTATCTGGATATTTGGAGAGGATTTTTTTTTGTCGGAGTTGAGCATAAACTGTTGTTCTATTTCTCTTGAAGAGAGAAAATAGTATAGATGAGTGTCCCCTTTACTCTTCATGGGCCCTCACTACACTATGTCTGTCAATGCTACCTCCATGGCTATAGAGACATGACAACTCAAAATCAACTGAATCAATTAGTTTGGGAGGAAGGGCTATTTCTTTACTACCTTCAAATGAGATTTTGTTTGATTCTGCCATTCAAATATTGGAATACCTCCCCTGAATCTGAAAGCAACTGGTTTGTTCTTTCCATGCATACACACACTATACATATACTACACACTACACACACACACACACACACACACACACACACACAAACAAACACACACACACTTCAAACCTTGTTCTGGACATTTCCAAATTGTTTTCTTACAAACATGAGCAGCATTTTCTGGTAAGAAGACATTATGTTAGAGCAGCAATTCTTACCCTATGGGTAATGAATCCTTTGAGGTTCAAAGGACCCTTTCATAGGGGTCATCTAAGACCAATAAAAAACACAGATATCTACATTATTATTTATAACAATAGCAAAATTACAGTTATGGATTAGCAACAAAAATAATTGTATGGTTGTGGGACACCACAACCTAATTACATTAATTATTAATTAACCATTTTAATTACTATCTATATTTAAGGGTCACAGAATTAGGGAGGTTGAGAACAACTGGATTAGGGTCTTCATCTCATTTCAGTAAGCGATGAAAGGAAAAAGGTTGAGAATAATTCTATATGTGACAAATTGGCTACTTTTACTCCTGGAAGGGAAGTCACATTCATATTGGGAACAGAGGTCTTAAATAATATTCTCAAGTACTTCTTGAGTGAGCCAAGAACACTGTTATTCCTCTCAGTGTTATCCATGAAGCATTGAGAAAGCATCACTTATATCATGTAAAGACCATCTTGGCTGAATGTTATGATTATGCCTACCATCCCAGGCTGGGGTAGAACAAAGGGTTCAAGGTCAGCCTGGGTCTTAAGGCACAGCTCCCAAATTTAAATGTAAATCTAAATGTAAATCTTATGCATACCAGACTTCTCAGTAATAAGAGGGAAAACGTTAGAGTTTCCTGGAGAGCCATGAAGGCCAGGACTTTCCAGTCACCAACTTTGTCTGGTTAAAGTATTTCAAATCAGAGCAAATGCCCATTCAAGCTGAATACCCTGGGAGGTGTGCTTGTGCTAAGAAGAGCTATGGAGACTTTTGCTGCATGACAACAACAACAACAACAACAACAACAAAAAACCCACACACAAAGGAAAGGCCAGTAGCACTTTCTTCCTCTCAGTAAAATCATACATAAACACCTCTGAGACCATCTGAAAGGACTGGCTTTCCTTTCCCATATTCTATGCTTTTACACCCCATTTTTTCCTCTGCTATAATCCCACAGTCCCGCTTTTGATGCTCTCAGTGCACCTCCCCCTCATGGACTCCCCAACACTCTGGCTTCTGTATCTTAGTATACAGTTTCACTGCTGCCTCATATGGAATCAGCTCGCCGACCTGTTCCCAGAACACTACAAGTGCCATCTTTGTATCATTAAGTTTATGGCCCATGGTAGCTTGCCAAAAATGACTTTGCTGGATAGCTATGAGAAAACTACTATTTTGGAGTAAATTAAAATATATTCTTTCATTTAAAATATATTCATCAATTATTTTGCCTATAGAATAGCAGATTATAAGGAAGATAAAATCCAAGTTTGCCATCCCAAAGGAACAACCATAAATGAGCATAGAAGTGCAATGTTAGTACATATGTGTGCTGTCTTTGGAAATCTCTAAAACTGCTTCTAAAGTTGTTCATGTTTTAATGTCCATCACTCTATAATATTTCTTATACAGTATTGTAAGATTTCATGGCCACTGAACTAAAGGAAAGAAAAACCTGTTACTCTAAATGCAGATATCCAGACAGTTAAATACATTTTAAGTAACAACCACATTCTTCTTAAAGATAAATTAGAATTGGTGAGGTGTTTCTGCTCACCAGGTTCTTTCTACTTTTGGTTTTTTTTTTTTTTTTTTTATAAAAAATTAAATAATCTTTCTGACATAATCCTGGCATTTTGTGGATTGTCAATAAATATTCACTCATTTTAAATACAAAGTAGCTTGGTTTATGGGAAGCACATGTACGATTTTCTCTGACATTTACAGGAAACAAATAAACTGTCTAACCCATGACTGTGCCCTGCCTCATAGGCACTGTCATGAGCCACAGATGAAAGGGTTGTATGTGAGGAGAGTGTGGTCCTGGCCTCAGAAACTCCAAAGTATATGAATGACTTGATTAGAACAAATAATTACTGTGGGGCATCTATTCAGGAAGAGAAAATTGGAGTAGCCAGCAGTTTGTTGTCCAAATGAAGGGCCAGGGTAGACTCCATGAGGAAGTGTCATGTAACTTAGGTAGTAGATAAGTGGACAGTGGAAGGAGCTGTCTTGTATTGGAATAGATTAAGCTGGAGAGGAATAGGAGACCATGAAGAAGTTTAATGTTTTTGAGATGTGAAGAATCAACTTAACCCTTGTCTATCACCTGATTAACCTGTCTTTGGAGAGTCTAATTTTCTCTCACATGTTTTGCCCACACAGTAGACTGTGACCAGTGGTATACCAAGATACAGTTCATCATCATTAACCACTAAAGCAGCGATCCTCAACCTGTGGGTTGTGACCTGTTAGGCAACAGCAGTCACCTAAGACCATCAGAAAACAGGGTTGTTTACACTATGATTTCTAACAGTAGCAGAATTACAGTTATGTAGCAAGGAAAATAATTGTATGGTTTGGTATCACCAAATATGAGGAACTATATTATATTAAAGTATTCTACTATGTTATGTTAAAGGGAGCACAGCCTTAGGAAGGTTGAGAGCCAGTGCTTCGGAGGGTTATGTGGAAAGCATATAGACCTTTCAGCATGCCTTGAGTCTCTTCCCTGCCATGCTCTTCCCAAAAGTTATTTTAGAGCTTCCTTGCTTTCAACAACTAAACACCCACTTGCTATGCCTCCCTCTCTTTTTGATGACTTTATCTCCTATTTATTAAAAAAAAATTAAAAATGAAAGAGTAGATGTGATCAAAGAAGAACGTTTATACATTCTGACATTAGCATTTGCCTGATTGTTTGTTTACCTCTTCCCCAATTTCTTCCAGTCATTGGAGGAAGCTGCCCTTCTCTTGACACCAGCCCCTCTGCTCAGGCAATGAAACTCTTGCACACAGCTGCTCAAGGCTATTTCTCTGACAATTGGCTACCACTTATTCATTGTGCCTTCAGATTTTCCTCCATGAATCACTGATCTAAGTGGTCAAGCATACTCTGATTTCTTATCAAAGAAAATAGAAATTTAAGAGCTTCCTTTAACCCCACTTTGTCTCTAACAACCACTGGAACATTTCATTTAAAAAAAAAAGTTGCCTGTAATCTCTGTGTCTATGTCTTTCTCCACTCATATGCTGATCTACTCAATTGGGCTTTTCTACCATTTAAAAAAAATCAATAAATGAAAAGCACATTTTTTTTCCTTATCATGACTTTTGCCAAAGGTAGATTTAGCTTGAAATTTAAAAAAAATTACACTTCAGTGATCTTCCTTTTTAAAAGCTTTCTTGAGCTCCTATACCTAATCTATATTCCCTCTCTTTAAAACTGCCAAAAGTATATGATTTGAAAGATTAAAAATCTGTACCCACCATAGACATTTATATCAAGGGATTTTGTTGTTTGGTTGGTTGATCATTTCCTGTAAAATGTATTTTATGTGTATACATACTGTGCACTATATCTGTGTAAGTGCACATTTGAGCAGTGTCCACGCAGGCCAGAAGAAAGCATCAGATCTGCTGAAAATGGAGATATTAATGATTGTAAACTGCCCTGTCAATGCTAGAAACCAAACCCAGGTATTTTGCAAGAGCAGCAAGAATTTTAACTACTGAGTGATCTTTCCTGCCCTAGTTGGTCATTTCTTATCAAATCTCTCATCACTATTAGATATAAGTACACAGATGATCTTATTTATTAGTATTTATAATTTACTTGTTTTTGTTGTGGTCATTGTTTTTGAGATGGAATTTGTAGCTCAGGCGAGCCTCAGAGTAGTGATCATCCTAGCTCAGCCTTCTACTGTTGGAATTACAGGTGTGTTCTACCATGCCTAAACATTTCTCATTACAGAGAGAATCAATCAATCTATCAATACATCAATCAATCAATCAGTCCATCAGTCCATCTCTCATTTTATCTTTATCTCTCTCCCTCTCCCTCTCTCTTTCTCCCTTTCTCTCTTTTCTCCTCTCTCTCTCCCTCTCCTACCCCAGTGAATCCTAACCATCCTGTTCTGATGGCCTTCCCATCTCAGTATCTCTTGTGAACCACACCTCCATCCTCTAACCATTATCACAGCCTTAGACTTAACCCTCCCCTTGTCTGCTTGGTGACAGTACCTAGTTTTATAGCTTTAAGTCCATTTATATTCTGGTGGCTCTTCCTTGTTTCTCTTTAGCCCAGGACAGCTAATTGAAACTCCACATTGATAAATCTAACTAGTTATTTTCTCATTTGTGTAGGAATACCAAATGTTGCCTCTGAACTGGAGTTCTCCATCAACTCTTGCCTGTCTCTATACATGGCAAACATACCCATCCAGTTTTGCAGGCGAAAAAGAGGAATGAAAGCTTTTCTCTGAGGCTTTCCATCTGAGTCTTCTGAAATTCCTATTGGTTCTCTCCAGCAAGTAATGTCAGTATCTACTCACTTCTCATTGTCTGCCATTCCCCTGCCCCTAGCTTCCATTGTCATGATAAATGACCTAGACTTCTCTCTCTGCTTCCATAGGTGACTCATTATGTTTTCTCTGTTCTAGTCAAAGTCTGGTTTCATCATAATTAAGGATAAGAGAGACCTTGAGATTGGAACAAAAAGGAGGAAGGCAGTCAAAGATATCCAGGGTAGACCAGAAGATGTAGGGAACCATAGTGCTTTTAAGAAATGATGTCATTATTTTTTCTGTGGTACAATGACTCTGAAGACAGTTAACCCGAGGCACCCATATTTTCTTTAGGAAATACTATTTGTATAATGTGGAAGATAGTCACAGGTTCTTGTTTAGCATCTACAACTTGAGAGCTCGGGGCTGTGCAGTCACCAACACTATCATTTATAATGTTTCCATTCTCCTCAGATCAGAGTTTGCCTCAAAGAAATGGAACCCCTAATTATCAAATAGGTTGACTCAACGGGTATAGAGTCAATTCTACAGCTTTAGGGTTCTCAAAGTATGGCAGGTTTGCTTGTGAGATTCGAGTCTCAAGAATTTAATGGATTTTTCTCCTCCCATCTGCCTGTCTTGTGACTGAGGCATTTGCAGGCCAAGTTATCATCAGTCCACTGACGTGCCCAGACCCTTTGCTAATCTGGATTTGCTTGTGTTTGCTGCTATCATCTTCCATTGGTCAAAGAATGTTGACTTAACTGGATTGCTTTTTTAAACAGCATCTAAGGACCACCAGATTGCTATAGTTCCTGTCAGACATGTCATTCCAGCTTTCTTCTTTTGTTAAGTTTCTACACCCAAAGGGTGTAAATGTTCTCCCCCACACACATACCACATTCATTTCCCAGCTTCAGAGTAACACCTTGTTTCTCAGATCAATAATGTTTTTTTTTTCTTTTTTTAACCATTAAATTCTACTGGGGGCATCAAGCTAATGGTCCATTAAATACCATGGTTACTTTTCCGCCCCATGTTAATCCAAACACATTCAGGAATAGATGCATTGAAATTCATCCTAATATAGCCAAAGCCAAAAGAATCTAACTCCCCTTGTAAAATGATTCAAAATAAAAAGCAATTTAATTTTTTGCTTTTCATTCCTTGGGCAGCTTCTAAGTGAAATGGACTTTATATAACTTCTCTTTGTGGTGTGGCAGAAATTTTATTTGAGGGAAAATTAAATATCCAAGGATTATGATACTCTGGCTTACATGTTAAACTCAAGTTTACTTTCCCCAGCCCCATGTTACTACAGTCAAGAGAAGGATGTCATAGAACTCTTGTGTATCTTCATGTTTTCCTAGGGAGGCACAGACTGCCTTTTACTCCAGACTCTCTTCTCAAGCTCTTTTATATAGTTAATAACTTGAAAATATAAAGAGAATGTCTCCCCGCAGCACTAGGGGTAGCTAGCAAGTGCTTATTGATTCTTATAGGAAAACTATTTCTGGAACAAAAGACAAGCAAATTACTGCTCATTAAAGACAGATTTGGGGCTAGGGATGTGGCTTAGTGAGAGAATGATTTGCCTAGGATACATAAGACCGTGAATCTGATTCCCTGTAACACATATACACAGGCACAGTCTTGTGTCGCTCCTTTGCACAGGTCACAGTATTTGGAGGTATCCATTAGGGCACATCTGTGCTACACTAGCCCATGAGTTTGTGGGGCAGACTGATAGCTATGCCATTGTCAATGGTTCATGCTTTTTTGCGGGAAGTGATATGTTTTGTCTGTGATTCAGGACTCTCATGCCTTCTTCCCGCATCTTTGTGAGTGTAAAAGCAAGCTGAGAAGTCAGATCTTCTTGGTTGCTGGCAACTAGGAAAAGCATACCTTGCAACAATATCAGTACAAGAAAAAAAAAATAAAAGAGCAATTTAAGAATCTACAGCAGGTCACTCTGGAACTAGAAACAGCTTCCTTTGTGTTTCCACATTCTTTCATTTCTGTGGACTCAAGCCATTCTCTCGGCTTAGATTGACTTCCCTTTCCTTCCTTTATCAAAGTCATTTTAGAACTGGCAGCTGGAAGACTTTATGAATGGCACTCTGTAGTCTGTGCTTTAAAAACTGGTTGAAGCAAAGTATGGCCATACTTTGTATGTTCAGCCATACTTCGGTGCCATCCTCAAGTTGTACCTCCTCTAAGTAACATTCGGTCATTCTTTTGCTCAAACATTTATGATGCGTATGTATAATTTGTTCCAGGCACAAAGTTAGTCCTTAAAAATACAGATAAGGAATTCTCAGTTTAAGAAAGCCCCAGAGAAAAATAAATTAAAAAATAATGAAGTCAAGTTATTATAAAATCTATAACAATATAATCTTCTGTCTCACTTAATGCCTCATGGACAGCAAGGACTCTGTAAACCATAGATCCATGATGTTTGCCTTCACATGGACTGATATGGTACATGCTGCCTTCAAACCATTCTTGATCATTAGCATTGAGCACTGGGAGGCACCACTATGTCTATTATACAGATAGACCCACAATAAAGAAGGTTAAATCCATGGACCAGTACTTTGGACACTTCTGGATTTGGACAGTTCACTTATATAATTATAATTCTCAATTCAATCTACCTTCAAGACCCATTTTCCCCCTATGTAGATTCTATCCATAACAAAGGTTTCCACAAACCTGTTAAAGATGCCTGCAGGTTCCTTACCATCCTTTAGCTCACAACAGGAAGGAAAGAGAAGTAATTTGTTCTCAACATTGTCTAAGAAAGCTGTTATTATGTTCTAGTACATTCCTAAACCAGTAATCAGTGGCCACAGAAACAGTGTGCAGAGTGGCAGGATCAATCTGTGAGGGTAAACACTAAGTCACCTAACTTAGTAGGTGAGTTACACTGGTGTAACTCAATGAACAGGAAATGAACAATGGGCAGGCAAAAATCAAAGGTGTCATTCTTTTACTTAAAGGGTTTTGTTTTATCTTCAAGTTCAACTCTAGGATTTCTTAAATCACTACATAGACTCATCACAGTGAGGAGAACAGGTATTAACTGATCAATCAATTATAAGATAGAAACCTCCTCTTAACATTTATGTTGTTATTAATGTGTTCCAAATTGCATAGCATCAGGAAAATAAGTGAGAGTGGAATTGTGTATCTTTCTATAGCATATATTTTTAATTCACTGAAAATTAGAGGCAGGGGACTTGTCATAAATGTTTTCTGAATGACACTCTTTTTATTTTCTTTATTTCCATTTCTAGTGTTATCCCCTTTCCTGGTTTCCCCTCTGAAAACCCCCTATTTTATTCCCCCTTCTTCTATGAGGGTGTTCTCCCACCCACTCACCCATTCCCACTTCCCTGAATTGTCATTCCCCTATACTGGGGCATCAAACCTTCAAAGGGCCAAGGGCCTCTCCTCTCATTGATGTCCGACAAGGCCATCCTCTGCTACATATGCGACTGGAGTCATGGGTCCCTCTTTGGATGGGGGGTCTGGTTGATTGATATTGTTCCTCCTCCTATGGGGCTTCAAACCCCTTCAACTCCTTTAGACTTTTCTCTAACTCCTCCATTGGGGACCCCATGCTCAATCCAATGCTTGGCTGGGAGCCTGCATTTGTCAGGCTCTAGCAGAGTCTCTCAGGTAACAGCTATACTTGAGGACCCAGCTATACCACTCCTGGGCATACCCAAAAGATGCTCCAACATGTAACAAGGACATATGCTCCACTATGTTCATAGCAGCCTTTGTTGTTGTTGTTGTTGTTGTTGTTGTTTGTTTGTTTGTTTGTTTTTTGGTTTTTATTTATTTATTTATTTTTTTGGTTTTTCAAGACAGGGTTTCTCTGTATAGCACTGAGTTCCTAGAACTCACTTTGTAGGCCAGGCTGGCCTCAAACTCAGAAATCCGCCTGCCTCTGCCTTTGCCTCCCTAGTGCTGGGATTAAAGGCATGCACCACCACGCCTGGCTAGCAGCTTTATTTATAATAGCTAGAAGCTGAAAAAAAAAAAACAAAAACAAAAACAGATATCCTTCAACAGAGGAATGGATATGGAAAATGTGGTTCATTTACACAATGGAGTACTACTCAGCTATTAAAAACAATGACTTCATGAAATTCTTAAGTAAATGTATGGAACTACCCCCAGAGCTCATGTCTCTAGCTGCATATGTAGCAGAAGATGGCCTAGTCAGCCATCATTGGGAAGAGAGGCCCATTGGTCTTGCAAACTTTATATGCCCCCAGTACAGGGCAACACCAGGGCCAAGAAGTGAGAGTGGGTGGGTAGGGGAGCAGGGCGGGGTGGAGGGGGGTTAGGGAACTTTCAGGATAGCATCTGAAATGTAAACAAATAACATATCTAAGAAAAGAAAAGAAAAGAAAAGAAAAGAAAAGAAAAGAAAAGGAAAGAAAAAGAAATAAAATATTGAGCTAATAAGAGAAAAAAGAAAAAGAAAAAGTAAAAGAAGAAGGAAGACCAAAGTGTGGATACTTCTATCCTTCTTAGAAGGGGGAACAAAATACTCTGGGGAGGAGATACAGAGACAAAGTGTAGAGCAGAAACTGAAGGAAAGACCATCCAGAGATTGCCCCACCTGGGGATCCATCCCATATAGTTACCAAACCCAGACACTATTGTGGATGCCAATAAGTGCTTGTTGACAAGAGCTGGATATAGCTGTCTCCTGACACTCTTTATATATATATATATATATATATATATATATATATATATATATATATATATAGTAATGACCATCACTGAAGACATACACATAAAAAATTCTGAAATGTTCATCTGAAAATCATATCTACCTGCTTTTAGAAATGTTATGGATGGTTTAGATAAGAAGAAATAACATTCCAGTTGTTTTATTTTATTTTATTTACTTACATTCCAGTTGTTGCTCCCGCTCAGTCTCCCCACCACAGCTCCTCATCCCATTCCTCCTCCCCCTTGCCTCCAAAAGGGTGCTTCCCTCCCCACCTAGGCCTCCCCTTCCCCAGGGCCTCAAGTCTCTTCTCCCACTGAGGCCAGACCAGGCAGACCTCTGTTTTATATGCACCAGAGGCCTTGAACCAGTCCTATAAACTTCTGGCTGGTGGCTCAGTCTCTGAAAACATCCTTGGGCTGGATTAGTTGAGACTGCTGGTCTTCCTATAGGGTCGCTCTCCCCTTCAGCCTCTTCAATCATTGTGTCTTTAACTGAGCATCTGTGCATCCTAATTTGGCTCACACTGATCAGAAACTAAAACTGCCAGATGCCATGATAGACATCCTCCTCAACAGAAAAGCTAATTTAAGTAGGTACTTTTACTCTTACAAATTCAAGTTCTAATTTATAAATTGGGCCATCTCCTTATTGTAATAATTTTATAGCTGAGGCTGTAAAATTCATTTACAAGAATAGATGTGAGTATTTGTCTGGAAAGCTGACTCGGTTATTAAGAGTGCATATTATTCCTGCCACTCATGTGGAGCAGGCCTCAGCCATCCATAACTCATACTACAGGTGAATCTGATGCCCTCTTCTGGCCCTCTTGTATATCGTATGCAAGTGTATAAATATATACATACACAGGCATCAACATAAATGATAAAGTATAAGTCTTTATGAAAATAGTTATTATGATAAATTGCATAGAAGAGATTTAACATTGACCTGCTCTTGTCAGGAGAAATGATCAGTTGTGGATGAACATTTCAAATACAAAGATTACGGAGTTGTGCTTTGCTTGATTGAACTTCATCATGCTACTGCCCAATGAGAACTGTAAGAGCCATCACTCCCGCTGTTGTACCTTTCCTTCTGCTCTGATACCAGCTGATTCTCTAAAGCCACTGACATTCTGAGTTCTTGCCATTGCAGCAGCCTACCTTAAGATTTAAAAAGAAAGTTATACCATCTGAAATATGGTTACCCTACAATCTACAAATAGCCCTTTCAGCTCCTCCCATCTGAAGGTCAGAAGTATATAGACTGCGCTAATGAAAAAAAGTTTGGCATTGGCACTGAGCTATGAGTGAATAGCTGTCATTGCTTCTGCCTGGGATTCACTTAGCTCGCAAAGATGGCTCTCTGTCATTGCTCTCTGATCACAGCTGTGAAATAGTCGCCTATCAACTTTCTTCATAGGGCTCTAATATTTGATGTTGTGCCTTGGCCAGACCTTTAATGGTGATGTGACTTAGATCTTGCCCTTCGCTGCTATTTTGTTTTTATTCAGGGTGAGTTCAAATGTGTATACTAAAATACTTCAATCAACCTGCTGCAATCACATTCAGTTCTGTAAGAAATTCTGAAGTAAAAGTCACTTGAAGGATATATTTAATCCCTTATTTTTCTCCATTTCTATGAAGGACATGTAGTTTAGTGTGTCATCTATGATCTGGGTACAGAATCTTAAATTATATGCATAGCAATAGCAATATAACTTCTAGCCAATGATGGAATGAAAAGATAAGACTTTTATGTATATTCCCTAGCCTTTTAGATAACATGAATTTATTACCAGTTAATTCAAGATAGCATTCCTTTACTCCTCTCTCTGATTATGTGTCTCAGTTATGATGGGAGTAATAACGCAGTAATAATAAGGCTTCTGGGTAAAAAATATTGAGTCCTTAACCAGGCATGGTGGACCTTGTCTGTAACCCAGTACTTCAGAGGCTGAAGCAGAAGGATTGCCATGAGTTCAATACCAGCATGAGATATATACTTAATTCAAGGCCAGCCAGGGCTATAAGATTTTGTCTCATGAAACAACAAACACAAGATCATAGAAGAGTCCCTATTCTTCTCTACCTACACTGTTATCTGGCATGCTAGCTGTGCCTTTTCCTCTTTAGTCCTTGATCCTGGCAAGATATTCTGCATACTTCTTTTCCCAGCCATAATTTCCAACAGTCTCCCGATGATCTATGCCATGTTCCTCTTTCATTTTGCTTATTTTAGTGGCATGCTCAGAGGCACAAACAACAGCCACAGAGTTTGTTAGATCACAAAGGATTTTATTTCTTCTTGAGATTGGTGTGAGTAAACTTCTGACTGCTGTGACAAAACACTGAGGATAAATATCATAATAGAAGACAATATCTATTTTGACTCAGGCTTTCAGTTCATGGTCATGTGGCCCCTTCCATTTAGCTCATGATGAGATAGAGCATCTTGGGTAAGACACCTATTATAAAGCAAAGATGCTCACCTCATGATGTCCAGAAGGTAAACAGAATAGCTGCTGAGAATCCTCACCATCAATGCTGTTCAAGGGACCACACCTAATGAACTCCACCTCCCAAATGGTTCATCAACCCTACCTTCCAATAACATGTCTATTTGAGGGCCAAAGCTAAGATCTAAAACATGTGAAGATCCTGGCTTTCTTTTCTGGGACATAGGTGCAGAATTTGTGTCCCCTCTGCTGCCAGATTCCTCCCTCCAAAGATGTGCCCCTCCTGCTCTGAAACACTACTAGGGATTGGAAATAGGTACTAAAGCCCATGTTGTTTCAAGAGATAGAACCTAATACTGTTGCCCAGGCTGGCCTTGGATTTAGTATGTATCTCAGTCTGGTATTGAACTCATGGCAATCCTTCTGCTTTAACCTCTCAAGTGCTGGAATTGCAGACAGGATCCACCATGCCTGGCTAAGGACTTAACTTTCACCCAGAAGCCTTAGCATGGTATTACTCCCAACAAGAAATTTATAGTTGACTAAACTCATAGATTAAACTCTCTTCCTTCTGTCTTATTTGCTCTTTTCTTTCTTCATCTAGAGATCTCCATTTACTCTGGGGATGTGTTACTTTTGACTGTTCATCTGATCTTTTAGAGCCCATTGTTTATATGTTAAGCTAGGCTTTGGGACTTGACTGTCTTATTGACTTCATCTTTCTCCCATCCTTTACTTGAAGTTGTTGGCACAGAATCCAGAATCAGTTTGTTAGCATAATGGGAAGAATGGTTGTAAACTAAGAAGTCATGTATATTCCAGGAAACATAATATAAAAATACTATTACTCAGTCTGCATACACATATGGAAGTATTTGTTCACAGATTAACCAAAACATGAATTGTTTGGGACTTTGAGTACAACATCAAAAATCTGAGGATTTCAGTATAATAGTAGTAATAGTAATGATAATAAATATTTGTTTTCATTGGTCTTTCATTTATTACTTTCTATTGATTTAGATGATATCTTACTATGTTGTCTGGTTTTTATTATAATTTAATCTAATGACATTTCTTCCCTTCTTTGCTCCATCCAACATCTTTCATGTCCCCTGTTTTTATTTTTTGTTATTTGCTATAACAGAATACTAGAGCTGAAAAATATATAAATAATGAAAGTTTCTTTTCAATAGTGGACTGCCCATCTAAGTACATGAGACTTATTCTCTCTCTCTCTCTCTCTCTCTCTCTCACACACACACACACACACACACACACACACACACACACACACACTCACAGCATAAATATCTTCCTCCTGATTCTAGATGGTAGGAAATAGGAAATACAGGAATATTCATTATTATGTGGAAGAAGCTATGACTTTCTCTCTCTTCTGTAAGGCCACTAATGAAATTATAGTGCCCCTACCCTCCTGACCCCAACTAAGTCTAATTACAATCTCAAAGTCCCACTCCCAAATAACATTAATATAACCATGAGCATGGAGTTTCTGGAATATGACCTCATGGCATGGGTGTATATTCAAACTGTAGAAGATATTACTAGGAATATTATAAATCTGTGCCAACCCAAATGCCATGGAACACATTAGCAGTATCCATGCCTGTGCTTTTCAAGGGAAATATTTCTGCAACCTGACATCTTTTTCATTGTTGTAATTACTACTTTCAAGAAAGGATGCTAGGATGTACTTGAATTTTGCATACTTCAGTGCATTTTGAGTTCTTCTGCAAGACCCACTCCTTTCCCTTTAAATAAGAAAAGCTTTGTGTTAACTCAAGATAACAGGCCCTTGGCTAACATGAAAGAAAACAATCGAAATGAACACAACCATCCAACAGGGTACAGAGGAGAACAAGTAACATGTAGTAAATGTTGGTCTCTTGCTTATGAAAATGAATCTATACACCCCTTCCATAAAATAGGCAAAGAATCATTCCTTTCCATTTAGGGATCATCCCAGCATGAGATATCTTCAGCCAGATGTTCGATATGCCTTCATTTGTTTCAAAATAATAGATTTGTGGAAAAGCAACATGATAATAGAAAAGATACAAATTTTGTGTTTCTAGATGCAGTGAATTGTGGAAAAGTAAATGTGTAGGGGAAACGAAAGTGAGAAATTTTAGTAACCTTGATCATGTACGCCATGTACGCCATGTATGCCTTGTATGCCATGATCATGTATGCCAGTACTAATGTCATTTGGTTGATAAGAGTCTAGTTGTCTTTAAAGGGGAGGTGGAATGCTCTGTGGGGAGAATTTTGCAGCTGGCTTTTGAATCCAGAGAAGATGTGTGGCAAGCTCTAAGCTAGGGAGAAAAATCTGTGAAAGAAAGAAGTTATGAGCTGATGGCAGGCTGAGGTGAATGAGGTCTGGGGCAAAAGAATTTAGAAAGAAATGAAAATCATCCCAATTACCTCGTACCCATCAGAATGTGTGGGGAACTCTGTTCTTGCTTTCTTCCCCTAAGCCACAACCTCTATAAACAATGAACTGTGTTCTTTCACACTCGGATTTTTCTATCCTTTAATCATTAGTAACATAGTTAGGAGAGGAACTTGGATTTGGAAAGAACAGGAAGTACTGACAGATGATGACTGCATGGGCTTGGAGCAGAGAGCAGGCACTACTCCCTGGAGTTAGCTATCCCCTCTTCTGGAGAGCTGGAAGGGAATCCCTGTACTACCTCTCCAAATATCTCCCGGTCCCTACACTGCCCCCAGGGAGTGTTGATCCAAGAGTCTGCAGAATCCACCTAAGAAGTGCCAGGCTCCGCAATCTTCTAGGCCCACCTCAACAGTGTAGTTGTATAATCAACCCTGAGGGATTTTTCTTCCCTCTGGGGCCCATTTCTTCTTAGTCTTGTCCCATCACAAGTTACCAGAGGTATTCCATGTCTGAAGAATTGGAGAGACACAAATCTTATGTATTCCTCTCTCCAACAATCTCACTGGATTTGAGAATAACGGCAAATAAAAACACAAGAGTGAATGGGTTTTTTAAATATATATATATATATATATATATATATATATATATATATATATATACAGAGAAATTGGTGTCAACTGCATTTAATAAGTTCTATTTCTCACAAATGAAAAGTCATTTTAATAAGAATTTTGAGTATTTGCAATAAATATAGAGAGACTCTATGTATTCATATATTTTTCATTTTATTAAGTAAGAGATGATTAAGAAAGAACAATAAGTGGGATATGTTTGTTAATTATTTGAGAATGTCATACAATATATTCTACCATATTTTCACTCTCACTTCTCCCAACTCCATCCCCACCTCTTTTTAAGTATTTAAACAGTGTTACATGTTTCTGTGTGAGCCAAAGCTTGGTGGAGAATAGATGCTCAGTAGTTACCAGCAGTTTCCATCAATCAAGTTCAATTCTAATACCCTTGGAAAAAAGCCAAAATACACTGCTTTAAGGAAAAAAAAAACTGAAGTAAAAACACTGTTCATCCGGTGTGCTAGAAAATGCTCCGATATTTAAATGCAGAGCAGCTCTGGTATATGTCATGGCATTGGTCCTATGAAAGGATACATCTATACCACCCTGTCTTTGTCAAGGCCTAGTGCCTTTTCCATCATCACTGAGACTGAAACTGAAAGTTTCTGCCAAGCTAACACAGCATCTCCCCTTATAGAGTAAGCAAAAGGAGGAGGGGGAAGAAAAAAATCAAGTAGGGTGGAAAAAAAAAAAAAAACATTTTGAAATGCAAGCTCTGACTGCCTTCAGCATGGACAGAAAGACTTGGCAGCCAATCCTGTTTGCCAGAGGATGACTTTCCAGTGCGACTGGTAGTTGCTCTATTCTTCTTCTTGCTTTGCTTCTTGAGAGATACCTGAAAGCTTTAATCTACTTCATGCAACTTTTATTTTATTATCAGATTTTGGATTTTAATGTCTTTTCACAATGCCCCAAAGCCAAATGAATGGAAAAGATGGTTTCCCACCGACTTGTGATGACCTGTTGTTGTCCGAAGGATATTTAATTTGTGCTGCCGGCTAGGTGAGCTATTAGGATAGGAGTACCTTGGGACAGTGAAATAGATTTTGTTAACTCATCGTTAATAAATTCAAGTCTATTTTCTCAGGCAACATAATGATCCCACTTAACTCAACCAATCAACTTTTCTAGGAGGCCCGGGTCAATAGTTGTAAGTAACTAGACAGATTTTGTTTTAGAAGGAGGAGAAAGTGTGTATAGGTTTAGTTTTATTGATAAAGTACAGACCAAAAGCAACTTGTGGAGGGCAGGCTTCATTTCATCTCACAGCTCCCAGGTCACATCTTTCACTTAGGGAAGTCTGTGTAGGAGCTCAAAGCAGGAACTGAAGCAAAGACCACAGAAGGAATGATGCTTTCTAGCTTGCTCTCTGTGGCTTGCTCAGCTAGGGTGCTTTTATGCCCAAGAGCCACCTGCCAGAGGTGGTCCTTTCCACAGTAGGCTGGTCCCTCCCACATCAATCATTAATAAAGAATATGGTCTACAGATACATCCACAGATCATTCTGATGGAAGCGGTTCCTCAAATGAAGTTCCCACCTTCCAGATGGCCCTAGTCTCGATCAATTTGGCAAAAAACTAACCAACATAATATGATAAGTTTACCTGGTTTTATGTACATACCTGTGAGCATGCATGAGTAGGTGTAAGTCTGGGTATATGTCTGTTTATGTGGGTGGGTGGGTGTATGTATGTGCATGTGTGTGCATTTGTGTAAAATTAAGTGTCTTTGAATGAACACATATAAAACAGATTATGGTGGCTGGAACAGTGATGAAGAAGTTAAGAGTGTTTGCTGCTCTAAGGGGGACTGTAGTTTAAGTCCTGGCACCCAAGTCAAGTGTTTCACAATCATCTGTAGCTCCAGCATCAGAGATATGATTTCCTCTTCTGGATCCCATGGTCACCTGCATTCATACACACATAACACACATATGTGCATGCACGCACACACACACACACACACACACATACACACACACACACATTTTAAAAATAAAGATCTTTAAAAACTGAAATTTAGTTTTGTGTCTTAAATGTGACCAGAGACTTGTAAGAATTAAACTTCTTATACTTGCCTATACTTCCCGTAGAAGCAATGTTTGCTATTCCAGCATATTCAAATAACTCTATAGAACATAGATATTGTAAATGATAATAACAAGCAACCATTTTAAGCCAGAGACTTAAATTCAAGGGACTTTCATGTTTGTTTTTATCTGTTGCATCAAGGAAATCCTATTGAACTTTAACTTTGTTTTTATTCAAAACACGCCATTCAGAGACTTGATCTTTGATTTTATAAAATGTGTGTATTCTCAATAAGTCATATTGCTCTTCTTTCCTTTCGTGCATTCTTGGGGATAAACATCTGGGTCGCTCTGCTGTTGCTTGGAGAAAAGGAGATGTTATTTCTCATACTTTATTGTTGACAGGCTCAGAAAGGGACTCATTGGGCTGTGAAAGTTGAAATTTGGCAGTCAGCCACTCAGCCTGTAGCAACGAAGCAAGACAAAAGTATGTGACGTTCTTTCTAATGTGTCTGGTCAGTAGTCGCATGGCCTGCCACTTGTCTTAATCCAAAAAGTAATTAAGAAGTAATAGTGGGAGGGGGCAGTAAGATGAATGAGGAAGATTAAATTCAACACCATTATTATAATGTGACTGCCTCTTGTGTCAATGGAAAGGACACAAGATTATAGCATTGAGGCTGGTTGAAACCCATCAGCAAAGGGCAGTTCAGGTGCTAAAGTCAAGCTTCACACCCAATAAGGATCATGTAAGGGACAAATACAAAGATGTACTTGTCACCCTTAGACTTTCAAAATTTGCACACTATCTCCAATTTGCACATCGTCTCCTCTATGAGTCAGGCTTGCCTTGCTGCCTTCTGCCCATCTTCACCAACTAATCTGTGTTTCCACTCCTACGTCAATACGCTCCTCATTCACCCATTCAGCAAACATTGACTTGGAGTGGCTACGGGATTCCAGGCAAGGTCAAATTCAGGACTGTGGTATCTTGTCAAGTATTTACACTATGAAGTAGATGTATGAAGGAGATCTGAATCGCAGCAAAACCAATTACTAACCAAGTACTCTAAGGATGGCTGCTAATTGGCCATTGTCTAACTTCCTACAACTGGAAAGCATAGATAAACACTAGCTCTAGCCTCCTAAGTCTGTCCTGAGAATTAAATGGCGTAATCCGCCTATCAGTGCTTCCACACGGTGCCTGGCATAAAGCAGGAACTTGTCAGAGAAGCAGAAGAGTAACCACTGTGCCAAGGTGTCCTCAGCAAAGACAAGAAAATAGGGACATGGACCAAAGACTGTAGGGCCTCGTCTTGGCCAAAGTGAGCATTATTTTAAAACCAATTGTTAAATGCCATTTACATGATTTTAAATAGGACTCTGGCATCATCTGCATGCCCTTCTCCACTCCCACACCCCCACACACACACATATACACATTGTAGTTTTTTATAGAAATTCTGTTAGCTCTAAAAGCTTAGAGAGCTATAGTACTGAAATTCTGTTCCATTCTTATGATCACTAAGGTATTACCATAGCTGTCACATACCCGCAGGTGGACTCCTGCCAGAACCTACTCATCTTGTCTGGTGTTGCTGACAGAAGTGTTCCCCACCCTTGCACCTCAGACATGCTCTCTTACATATTCACATGTATCATTTTATACAGACCTCATAACTGCATTTCAAGTCCTTTTTACCCCACTTTATGGTGAATGAATGAGGTTCCAAGTCTCCTAACTAGAAAGTACTCTGACCTAAATACAATGCACATTGTCTGTACCTAGACTCCCTGTGTCCTCACTGTACCCTAAGGAAAGGATAATATCCTGTGATAAGATCCTGAAGCCAGGGCGCCTGTCTGAGCCTCTTTCTCATCTCTGTGTCCTCAGTTTCCCTACCTGGAAAGCGGCAATAGCACTACATATTTCATGGAGCGGTTATGAGCAATGGCTATGGTATTAACAATCAAGAGCCTGTTTAGTGCTGGATGCAGCCAGCATCCCCTTTATTGCATGTGGCCAGTGTTTGCAGAGCTAGTGGGACTTTCCAGCTGTTCCCTACCATTCCTCAGCTTTCTGTTGCCCCTGGGCCAGTACTTCATACAAGTCGAAATCACCATTCTATCTCACTGCTGGGAACTTGCTTCCTTCATCTATGCATCTGCTCCCTCTACTCCTAGCAAAAGTGGGACAGGAAGTTCTACGTTCCATATTCAGAAAGCTAAGCCCCAATTCCTCCTAAACTGCTCTGCTCTGAATGATGCTCTTTAATTAAACCTTTCAAGGTTTAATTAGAACATGACATGATTCATCTTTGTTTCTGAAAATGTATTTGCAGTCTGACTAATTGTGTGGGGAGATTTAATATGATTTCTCTCCTCAAGTGTGAAATTAATACATTAAATATTTTAAAAAGGAAAACATTGAAAGCCTTTACCTGGGCAGCAGGTGGGGAACAGATAAACAGTTCAAAGGAGATTCATTGAAAGCAATGCTAGGGAAAGCCCAGCTGGTTTGAAATGGCCCACTTTATAAGGGACTCAAATTGCTGTCTCTTCATCAGTGGGCCTCCTGAGGCAGCTTTTGATGTTCTCTCCTGCCTGGGAGTTAAAATCCAGATCTCTAGTATAGTGCTTAACTCTCAGTCTACCGCAGATAAACATAATCTCTCTCTCTCTCTCTCTCTCTCTCTCTCTCTCTCTCTCTCTCTCTCTCTCTCTCTCTTTTATATGTACCATTTCAATCTATGCCATACACTCACCATCCCAAACTGAGTTTCCATGCTTCCATAGCCCTGTACCTCTGGTGCCCTGTGCGACCACTTCTGGGAAATTCAAGCACACTTGCATTAATAACACCTTTCGTTATTTTCTGTATTGCGATGAATACTTTGATACCATAGAGGTCGATGGACCTGAGAAGAACCATGCCTTGAAGGGTCAGTGAACTGCTAGAGGGTGAGCTGTGTGACCCAGCTTTTTTTTGTCACCAGGCCATAGTACCCCAGAAGAAGCACTGAGAGACAGAAACATTGATATGTACCATCACTTCAGTCCATGGGCAGTTGATCCAAGGCCAGTCAGAGACATCATGGCAGGGTGAAAATCTGCTCATCCTCTTGGCATACAGAATAGAGAAGGGGTATTTAATACAGCCTGCAAGAGCACACAGCCTTAAGGGACCCATCGTCCTTCAGTTAAGCCTCAAATCCTAGCACCACCACTACATAGACACAAAGCCTTCAACCCATGTGCCTCTGAGAGATAATCCACAGTGACCAACTACCCTCTGTGAACCTATTTAATGTTCTCCCCTAATCTGCCTGTCACACCCTGGACCACAGTCCTTACCTCTGCACACAAATGGGTCAGGTATTAAGAAAGCAGAGTTAGGTCTTGTTCCATAGCCACCTGAAAGAAAGTATTTAGACTAGTCAACGCATCTAGCCTGTCATGCCTTCTTCCTCTCCTCCCATGAAAACCACACTGGAGGCTCTAACCTACCTTCTCCTAGTCTCACTGCCTCCTGGCCAGCATCAGTATTTCCCCACATGGTCCCTCTGAAAGATCCACCATGCTTTCTGTCTTTAGCATCTATAAGTATGAGCTGCGTCTTCCACAATAATCATTCTGTGCCCATCCTTCCAGTCCTGTTAGAATATAATGCCAGAGCCTAGAGACTTTCCAAACTCAGCACAGGGTAACTTTCTCTGTTTATCTATACCCTTTCCTCTCACACATATGACACTCCAGATATACATGCCTGTCTTCCTTTCTAGTCTGAGCTTTCCTGAAGCCCAGACAACACTGGTGTGAGAGTTCCCCTCATTTCATTTAGTGTAGTGCCTAGCATACACAGGTATACATGAATGTTATGTGCAAGAAATGAGTCACTGAGCTAAAAATAGCACAGCCTTGAGAGCAGGGGACCTTAGTAACACCCATGTGTAGCCTGCGTGCACAGTTCCCTAAATGTCTCAAACATGAATGCATGCTAGAGGCTAAGAACAGAGGCTCTGAGGTCTAGTAAGTGTTCCCAATCCCAGCTCTACCATGTCCCAACTCTTAGGCTTTAGACAAGATATTTTGCCTGCATGTGCTTTGGTTCACTTATCTAAGAACTGCAGATGATAGTGATACCTTCCTTGGTGCAATAGGATTTAAAGGTGAAACTTACAGAGAAGCAGGTCCCTATCAGAGATCCCTTTCTATGCAAGCATCCTACACTTCCTTTACCCTTCCCTCGCAACCCTTGACTTCAGCCAGGTTCTGCTTCTTTGGGGAAAGCTTCTCTTTCTGACACCCTTAAGTAGAATATACTCTCCTAAGTAGGGAGCCTTTAATCTCATTCACACTTCCTTAGCAACATCTGTCACTATTTTAATTTTACATTTTAGTGTAGCTCTTTCCGTATTAGACATGTTAATCAATGTTCTGTACAAAGCTGTGGCTTGGAAAACATGTTAATACATGCAAACTCATGGGCCACTGGCATTGGTCCCAGGATAATGAACCTGAAACGTCACTATTGTCAAGTGACATTGAAGGCACACAAGCACACTGCATTGTCTGTGTATTGTAGGGGTAGTAGCATAAATTTAATGCACCAACAGCCATGTAAAAAGTAGTGCACATACAATTATGTACAATGTATCACACTTGATAATAATAAAAATGACAGCTACTATGTATTTGCTACACTGGTTGTAATTGTTTT
This sequence comes from Mus minutoides, assembly GCA_902729485.2. NCBI lineage: Eukaryota > Metazoa > Chordata > Mammalia > Rodentia > Muridae > Mus > Mus minutoides. Next base: position 50,109 of record CACVCL010021526.1, read on the forward strand.
AGAATATATTCCTACTTATTAAAAAGTTGCTGTTAGAATCTAGATGTCAGTTTACACATGTATGACCATGTATACTCGTGTGTGTGTGTGTGTGTGTGTGTGTGTGTGTGTGTGTGTGTATTTGTATGTGTGTACATATGTATAGCAGATTTTAAGGGAGGGGATGGGGACAAGTGAGGTCAGTGGGATATGTGTCATATGTAAGTAGATGGTGAGTGGTTGGGAGAAGAAAGGATGATAAAATGAGGTAAAGGAGATGGAGGAGGCAAAGGGGGATGGGTGAACAAAATATAATGGCACATAGACAGAACTACCATCTAGAAATCCACAACATCAAATGCTATCATTTAAAGGAAAGACAACAAGAATAAAAGGTTTAAAATGCTTGCTGTTAAGTAGTGTGCAATGTTATTCCAGATGCAACCTCATGTATCTCATGTTGATCACATCTCCTGCATACATGCCATATATGCTCCTAAATATAACCTATATACCATGCTTATAGTCCAGTAAGGTGTATAATGAACTGTGACATTTAGGTCAATGCTACTACTCTCACATAATCATGCTATTAAGCTGCCTGTTAATGTATTTGTCAGGATATATGCTCAACTCATGAAAAGTATACATGCCACACATGCCTTCATGTGTGCGTGCACGCATGTGCACGTGCGAGCATGCACGCGCGTGTGCACACACACACACACACACACAAGATAGAGGCAGCTTCAGGATGGTTTCTCAGGCTAGAGATGCAAAGAAGAGTTATAGTTGCATTCAGAGGCAATCCCCTTCCTCTTCCATGACCTTCCAGTCTGTTAATGGCTTTAAAATAAAAGGGTGGAGTCCCATCAATATTGTAGAATATCATATGCTTTACTCAAAGGTTGCTTATGTAAATGCTATTCTTGTCTAAGAAATACCTTCGTAGACATATCTAGACTAGTATTTGACCTAGATACCAACTTGACATAAAAATAACTACCTTGTGGAGCCACAAGGATGGAAGTGGGTCACTAGGAAAGGCCTTAAGGCTTTATAGATAGATCCCACTTCCTGTTTAGACTTGCCTTCCAGAGTGCAGGTAAAATGTGACCAGGCAGCCTTCTGCCTTTCATGCCTTTCCTGCCTGCTGCCATAATGGACTGTATCCACCAGAACTGTAAGCCAAAATAGACTTTTCTCCCTTAAATTAAAAAAAGCACCAAACTGTCGTTTATACAAGGGCAAGATTTGGCTTTCTTCGCTGTTTTATCCTGCACTTTGTATGCTATAAATAAGTATTTTTGGAGGAAACTTAAAATACTGCAGAAGGCAGTGCTTTAATGTACCATTGTGATTGATGGTGTTTTAATTCTATATAATTAAAAGTTAGTAGTATTAAGATACAAAGTCTTCAGGAGATCCTGGGATTTCAAATAACTGTCAAAGTAGGAGAAAAACAACCCTTAAACCTCCACTAGTTGCAGCCCTCATCAGGTGCTACAGACCCTCTGGATCCCTTGTCTGCGTGGGTCAAGTTCTCTGGAGTAAAGTGGACAAGGGTTCAGTGATTGTGGGTGGCAGAGACCACACGAGAGGGTGTGTAGAATCTGAATGTAATTTGTCAAATTGAGCATCAGATTTTTATACAGAAGAAAATAGGGAAGTTAGGTGACACACCAGCAAGATAACAAAACAGTAATGCAAGAGGGGAAGGACTGGCAGGAACCAACTGGGATAAGATTCAAGGTTAACAACTGGGATCAAAGACAGTTCCCCCTAAGGTCAGCTTAGAAGCCAGGGGCAAGGACTTCCTGCCCTTGCCATAGTCCACCTTCCCCCTGGGCCATTGTAAATACTTGTATCTGGGTGTAACTCAGCTAGCTATAGTTCTAAGTATCTAGTCTGGTTCCTTCTCAGGCCACAAACTTCCCTATTCCTAGATAGTGGTGCATTCCTGTGTGGGGCAGTGACTTAGCTATTCATGCTCAAAGTTGGATCAAGGGCTGCCTAGAATCTAACTTAGCTATATATTAAAATAAGAATCCTTAGGAGCACTTATAATGAAGCAATATTAAGGAAAAGCACACAGATCTGTTTACCAAATAAAGCAAGGACATTGGAGGATTCTTTATACAGGATACCACAATTCCAGGAGACTAAGTTTCCATGAGCTTTTTGCCCTGGGACTGTGCCTAGACATTTCAGCCTGTCATGCGTGTTGCTACTGGAGTGGATGTAGCAATCAGGTTTCTGTAAGGTGTAATGAATGGAAGAAACAGTATCCATGCCCTCTGTGCAGAGGATAAAGGTAGCAAAAGAAACCCTCTGTGACCAGCTATAGGGTGTTGTCTAGGGACACCAATGCCTGTAATCCATGCCTGCTTGATGGGTAGCAGCAGAGTTATAAGGATCTGCTTGTATCTCTACACTAGTTTTCATTGGTTCCTTTTGACAGAATCCTAACCTGTAACATACATTTGCCAACAGGTCCTCCACAAACAATGCTCTGGACCCCTTTATGTCAAGTTGTCAAGTGGTGTCCTATCTCAATAGTCCCAAGAACCCCACCTTCTCAGGAAATAAGGAGGGATAGAACACTAAGAATCACAAAAGGACAAAAATAACATTAGCAGATATTACCCAGGTATCACTGATATGGAAAATACATGCAGTAGACTATATGATGAATGACAGGTAGATAAGTACTAGGATGATATAAATTCAGGGTGGTAAGCATCAAGGCCTACCTGGTGTGGATGGGCGATTAAGGGGCACTGTTCAAATCAGCCCACATGTGAGCAGTAAAAAACAAGGGAGCAAATAAACTGTATTACAAGTCTCAAAAACAGAGTGTGAGTTGGTGTGAAAGTTCCGAGAAAGCAGGCTTTGTGTGTCCCACAAGAGTAAGAACAGAGGAGAGGAGTGATAGGCAGAGAGCACTATGGAGAGGAAGCCAGGGATGGTGAAGCATCCTGGATAGTGTCAGGACTAGGACTTTAGCCATGTGATGATACTACCTGTGAGTTTTTAATTGTACAATGAAATTAGGAACACTGTAATAATCAAAGAGATGACCTGGGAATGGTAGCATGGTGATAGACCACTTGCCACATATGTATAAGACCCTACATGTCACCCCCAGTCCCACTCAAGGTAAAGATGAGGAGAAGGAGAGAAAGAGGAGGAGGAAGGAGAAGGAGAAGAATGAGAAGAAGGAAAAAAGAAAAAAAGGAAGAGGAGAATGTAAAATGAATTATATATTCTAGCTAGCCCATATAAAAAATAAAAAGTTCTGGTATTTTATTTACAAGCTATAAATCTAGATTAGGCAGGTTTTTATCTATTCTAACTTATATCCCAGTTATATTCCCTGATATTTGCTGTTTTATTCTTGCCTGCATTATCTTCAGGATCTACTTCTCCTGAACACATATGTGTTCAAGATCCATCTGGCCTGTGACAACCTTCTCCTCTCCCTGTCTCCTTTTTATCCCTTTTTTTCCTTCTCTGGTCTCTCCTGAGACACTTCACTGCATCTTCAAGTCCTGCCTTTCTCTCCCTACTGCCCAATCACAGGCTCTGGAAACTTTTTAACTAATTAGCAACTTTAAATTGGAGAGCAATGTTTACAAAACAAAGGCTGGTATACATGGGAATTCCAGATCTTCAGTACATAATTAAGCATCTGAGTACATAGCAACACAAAATCAATCCCCAACAGTAGGAGGAGGAGGAGGAGGAGGAGGAGGAGGAGGAGGAGGAGGGAGGGGAGAGGGAAAGAGAACAAATCAGAGGGTACCTGGAAGTGGACTGCATGTTCCTCTTGGCTTGTGCTCTTGCACCTCCCAAAAGAAGGCCTGCTTCACTTTCTCTCAAAGGTTCCTTTTGTCTATAATGCTCTGATGTGATTCCAAGGATCACATCAGTGAATGTGTGCCATCCTTATAAAATTAGTCTTCTATGAAAAGTCAGCAAACAGCAGGGAGGGCACATTCAAGAATCTTGCATAAACTCTAGGAGAGGGGGCAGTATCATGTCCTCTACAATGGTAGTTGTAATATTTGAGAAGCATCTGAGTTCTAAAAATATGTTGGAAGGCAGATACAAGAGGATTCCCTAATGTTGGCATCTCCCAGGACTGTGGCCTCAGCCCCTAGAAACAAAGTTGCAACTAACACCAGAGGAAAGCTTTCAGGTGCAAGACAGACCAGGGGGTTGAGGTACAGATATCAATAATTCAGTTAAAGTGAATCAACTTGGCTATCTGGGTAGCCAAATCCAGTAATCAGCTACACATACAAGGTTAAAGTTCAGGGCTGGAGATATTACTGTATGAGTCACCTATGTAGAGATGGTGACCAGCTCAGGAAGTTAGTCCGTATAATATGGAAAGCATTGATCAAAGTCAGAGAGAAGAGGAAGGGCCAGTATATAAAAGATAAGACTGATGAGACTAACGGTGCAGCATTAGGTTTATCCCCACAGTGGAAATGGAGACTGAAAAAAAAAATCAAATATTTAAAGGAGCTTTGATAGGGAAGAAAAATGAGCTGGAGCAGAATCTGGGATCAGCATGCCTGTACACTAAAGAGAATGGTGGAGGGAAAAAAAAGAACATGGCTGGTATAGAGGAGAGGTCAGAGAAAATCAAGAGCAAAAGGAAATAGCTTAACACCCCTGGGTTTGTGAATATGCATCTGGATATGCTGGGGAAGTAGGAAAGAAGACCATTAACTAGGACAAGCATGAATATTGCTTTCGAGTCTAGTTTTTCCCATGTTGACTTCTGAAAACTAGGAGCTGGAGTCCCCTCTATTTTATGCCCAGAGCATTATCACATTCGACCAATGCAGGAAATTTACAAAGAATTGCATTCTTTACCCAAAGGACAGTTCACAAAGAGCATCATGGGAAACCACCCTCATAGCCTCTTCCTTGCCTTTCAATCTGTGGGACTTGTGAGGGCACATCTTCTCCTCACTCTGCCAACACCAAAGCCCGTGGCTCAGCAGTTCTCCTCTGTGCCATTCTCCAGAAATATTTCATTAGCTAATATTAACCTAAAAGGAGAAAGAAAAGTTCAAATTCTTTCAAGGAAGGAACAAGACAGAAGAGAGTGAGCAGCTACGGCCAGGTTTATTTCTGGCAGCTATTGGGGGAAAAAAAGGGAAGCTATGAATACTCACACATTAATAATCTGTCTCTTGTCACAACTATAATCAGAGCCCCGATGACAATGTTGTCATAAAATCTATACAGCCACTACTCTGCTGGGGTTTAGTATGAATGCTAGGCTCTAGGCCCAAAACTTTCCATGGTGAATTCTCGCCTGGCTGTTCAGAAGCTCCTTACCATATTGTGCTTCATTGCCTATTTCCAGGCCCAAAAGGCAACATGCACTTTAGACCAAATATAGAATCTCAGAGAAGCAACCTTAGAGGTCATGGTATCCAACACTACATCCAGATCCGAATTTACTCCCATAACTTCCTTAACAACTAACCACTTAGATACTATTAGCAGGTTCAGCTGTCGGCCTCAACATAACCATCTCTTCTACTAGTGGAATGTTTTAGATTCTAACAACTGCATCTAAGACTCATCTCTGGGACCCCTAGACCACACATTGTGTCACAACCATCATCTCATATCTACCTATCAAGTGTGTAGGTACCCTCTGAATCACAAAGATGGATATACTTAGAATAAATGCATTTTGCATGGTCCTTGTCTGTGAGTAAATTAAACATTAAAGAAAGAGGCTGGGGACAGAGAGGAGGCTTGGCGATCAAGTGCACTTGCTGTCCTTTAAGAGGACTCTGCTTCTCTTCCCAGTTCCTACATGATAACATAACCATCCATAACTCTGGATTCTGGGGATCCAAACCTTCTTCTGGTCTCCTTGGGCACCAGGCACACATATGGTACACACTTTACATTCAGGAAAACACTCAACATATCAATAAAAATAAAAAAATGTTTTTAAGGAGAAAGAGACTATATCAATTAGGAGTCTTGTTCTTAAGAGTTCTTGCACAGAGGTGATGTAGAGTTCTTTCATTGCCTGTATGAATCTGGTGGCCAGGCCAGAGCTGGATGAAATCTGCTGTTGATGTGATACATCTTTTGGGACTCTGAAGAGTGATGGAGAAAAGTCCTGGTGATTGAGGGGCAGGATGAACTGGGATCTTGATCTTGCCATTCTCTGTCTGTCATTTATCACATACTTATTGCAGTTTTCAAATGCATGTGTGAGGTACTGGAGTGTCAATGGATACTATCGATCATATAACATTCATTCAGCATATAGGGCAACCTTCAAAGTAATCATTATCATCCTGTCAGTGGAATATAATATTGAAGATAATAACTGTGTCAGGGGGGCTCCTTCTGTGCAGTGAATACTCTAGTGAGGAAAGTAAATTCATTTAAAAAGACCATAAAAAGCTGCAATGGAGCTGATGCTATGCAGAGAAGAATCTGGATACCTAGGCAATCTCAGGAAGTCGAGCTAGCCCACGTAGCTGGGAAAACCCCGGTTGATGTAGTGATATTGTTGGGTTCCAAGCAATGTGGAGAAGAAAGTTCCGAGCAGTTGAGCCACTGATATGAGTATAATCTTTAGTGAAGCTTAGTCTGTGGGAGATCTGGCAGCAAGGTCTTCTGGAAGATCAAGGTCAAAGATGAAATATGAGAGGTTCTGAAAATTCAGATAATATAAGATGTTGAGAGGCAGGTTAGTAATATTCACATTTAGTCTATAAAGAGTAAGAGTCTAAGGAAGTATTTTAAGCTTGGTGTTTGTGTGTATGTATCCACAATGTGGTCGAATTTGGGTTTAAATAAGCATGCTCCTGCTATAACAGAGAGAATGGATTAGAAGGAACCATGACGAAGATCAAATTAGGAAACAAGGGGCCTGGGAAGATTGTTGAGGGTTAAGAATTTATAGTGCAAATATGAGGACTTGAGATGAAGTCTCTCTAGCCCCATGTAAATAAAGCCAGGTAAAGTAGTGCATCTCTATAATCCCAATGTTTCTATGGGTAGACTGGAAGTAGAGACAGACAATTTGCAGCTCAAGGACAATTCGCTTAGTGTACATATCAACAGACAACAAAGAGACCCTGTCCGAAACAAGGCCGAAGGTGAAGACCAACACCCAAGGCTATCCACTGACCTCACACCTGTTCCATTGCACATGTACACCTATACACACTGAATGCATGTGTACACATGCATACACACATATACAGATACAGATAAAGCAATCATCAGGAAGCCATTGAGAGAGTACTGAGTAGAGCTTTTTCAGTGACTTGGAATAGGTAATATCAGACACTGTAGCATTGAGGTGGCACAGATTAGCCAGGGTTCTAGGAACTACCACAATGGGGATATAGATCTGGGAGGCTACTACAGAAAGCCTAGTGACTACAGGAACCCCTGGGGGTTCTCTGACATAGAATACGTGCAACTCTGCATGACCAGGCACCAAGCACTGGTTTAGGGTTGTATGTGACATTTGGGTAAGATAATTAGTCACTATTATGTTATTTCTGAACAATGCAGTAAGATAGAACTATGTCATAGGAAAATACTATTGCTGCATGTTATTTCAGGTGATATGGTTCCATAAGTTGATGGTGGTGGTGGTGGTTGTTGGTGGTGGTGGTGGTAGTGATGGTGGTAGTGGTGGAGTGTGTATGTGTGTATGTGCACCTATATTGTACTAAAGTTGTAGAGTGATGCACTTAAGTGGGTTTTTTTTTTTAAGTTTTTCTTTAGGTCTTTCATCAAATGAAAGATCCCCATTCTCAGCAGCCAGTATCCTATAGGAACCAGACTGAGCATACCTTATTGGATGAGCTGGAGAGACTTGTGGATATCCCTTCCTCCATATAGTTTAACTTGAGGGCTGGTGCTCTGCTGAGGTCATTGGTGCTCATAACAGCATAATCTAACTTCATGAGAATCCATATGCCATAAGTCAGTTTTGCCCAGCCACAAGGGTCAGTGTCAGTAATGAATACTAGATAGTAACCGAGGCCAGAAATGCCACTTATATGTGCTATGAAATGGCCAAACATGGGACCTGAAGAATTTGAATAAGAGCAAACCTGACAATAAGATGAGAATAAGTGAAATATTTGGGATTCTAAAGTATTGTCTACAATGAGGACTGTAGGAAGTTAAACTATGTCAGCAGAGGGCCCAGCCTGATTAAGAAGCATTATGCATTAGAAATGATGTCATAGGGAACCCTTCATCCAACAAAGCCCAACTACAGAGTCCACATTCTGGGATTCTGGGACTCATAACAAAATGGTCTTTCAAGCTGCTTTTCATGCTATCTTCATACTCTAACAATTAGGAATAAAGAAAAAGTGTGAGCTGGAACCCAAAGATAGCTGATTCTGATGGACTTATAAATGAGAAAAAGTTACTGTATGTCGTTTTATCTACAGATGAGAGTTTCTTGTTTCTATTACATTTGAAAAAGTGGCTTCCCTGTTCCTAACCAGGATGACCAGCTGCAATTAGCAAGTCTTACATCTTTCTCCAGTTGGCTCATCTCCTAGCATATCAATCCAAGAGTCATCCCATGGCCCACTGCCTATTCACCATTCAGCTACAACAAATTGGCAAATGTGTTTACAATGCAGAGTGATTAATAGTCTTCCAGGCTTTGAAAATGAGAAGACAAAAGGCATTTTGCTTCACCATCAACAACTCTTAATTATACTGATGTTTATTAATCTGTACCTCCCTGTTTTCATTAACTAATTAGTCTAAGAATTCTGTCTTACTTCCTGTCACTTCCCACCATTACATGGTACTATTTTCATTTTCAAATTTGAGTCAGGGCCTGAGAATTTTACATTTTGCAACTGTATTCATGTCTAAGTCATTGTCTTCATGTAATCTATCTTGAAGAAGGCCAACTCATAAAAACATAGAATACTATCCTACTTATTTCTTCTCAGAGGCCTTAAATATTACAATAATTGAAAGTTAGCTAAACCTCGGATCATGATGCTACTGCCTACCAATATGCCCTTCTCCTGTGCAAGTGCCAATATCCCTTGTGCATCTAATACCATGGTAGAGCCCCGTGTTTATTCTAACTCCTTGTCCTGTGTCATAAACCTGAATTATTGACAACATAGTGATAAGAATCTGGGTACCACCTCCCTCACCATTAGCCCTCTCACATCTGAATACTTGTCTGCTACACTCTGCTGTTCTTTTCTCTACCTTGAGGCCAGATTGTCTTGCTTAAATGGAGTCCTACCAGTTCACTTCCTACTTAATACCCTTCAGAGGAGAGAGCCCACAATGCTCGTGGCCTACAAGGCCCTGATGGTTTGCCTCATATCTTTCTACATACTACATTTCTACTTACATGTATCACAAAATCCTCATAATTATGTTTCCTGGAAGCCTCCTTTCCTTTCTTCCTGGGAAATATGTCTAAGCTCCTACAGTTATGGGCTAAAGGTCCTACTACCTACCTTGAACACTCTACCTCCTTCTAAATCTCTTATGGTACATGCTTTCTGCTAGTTTAGACATCAGTTTGTGTGTTTCTCTTCACTGAGAGAAGTAATGTAATAAACAAGAAGGAAGGAAAGAAAGAAAGAAAGAAAGAAAGA
>CACVCL010021527.1:0-59731 GCA_902729485.2 Mus minutoides
GAGCTCAGCACAAAAGTATTTCCTTCATAATTTATTAAAAGCTTAAGAAAAGCAAGTGTTACTGTCTTTATGAACATTTTCTCTAAACATATTAATAGTTTAATAGAATACCAAATCATCCTCAAGAAACTACATCTGGTAGGCAGGAACTAGGACCTGTCTCTTTCCTGGCCCTCATGAATTCCATGGCCACATATGAAAATAGCATATTAAATGGTGTTTAGGATGACTGTGAACCCACCTGTTTCTGTTTGCCTTGCATCTCTTACTAGAAATAGATCAAATGAATGTTCCATAAAGATGAGCTTCAGGTTTATCTATAAGCCCAGTGATATTTCAGATCCAAAGCATGGCAGTAGATTTCCAGAGTAAGTTCAAAGAATTGACCACAATCCAGAAGGAAAAAAAAATTAAAGAAAGTTAAAAATAATGGAGAATGATCCCCTCCCTCAGCCAAGAAAAGTTGAAGAAACAGTTATTGAAACATAGTATAGTTTCACTGGAACACACGGGAAGAAAGAACTTCAACAGAATTGCCTCCATCAGTTTGACAATTAGGCTATGTCTGAGAAATTATTTTTTTTCTGATCATGTAAGAGGGCCCAGGTCCCTATGGGCAAGCCATCCTAGATTTCACAAAAAGGGTAGATGAGCAAACCAAGGACAGTTATACAGTAAGCAGCTTTCACTTATGGCCTCTGCTTAAATTCCTGCCTTTAGGTTCATAACCTTGATAATAAATTATAACCTATAAATTGATGTTAGCCTTACCCTCTACCAATTTGCTTATTGTCAGTGTTTTACATTAGCAACAGACAATAAATTACAAGAGTACATTTAAGTTCCCAGAATATGACTGCAAAATTGTTCATACATTCTTTATTGAACAAGTCAAAGGCAGTAAGTAGCAACCATCCTCACTTTGTATACTATTAATAAAGATATACTGGGAATGTGAATGTTATTTGTGATAAAATATTACAGTTATTTTGTTATATTAGCTGTATTTAGTGGACACTTCTAGAAAGGGACGTTGGAAAGTTTTTAAACAAATGAGAAAAGTATATTAATGAATACTAAATGAACTTGACATTAAATATAAATTCTGTGATATCTCAATTCCAAGTCCCTTCTATGTTGTTTCTTAAATAGATATGCAAATTTGGAATGACATATTATATTATCATAGGTAAAAAAGACAGTCCTTTATGAGATTGAAAGCACAAAACAGAAAATGTTTCTTATTAAGGTGAGTGTAGATATATTGCTAAAATACAATCTTTAAAATTTACATTTTAAATGTTGTATATTTAAAATGTTGTTTTAATTAAGATGATGTCCATATAAGATTTTTTAAAGGAAACCTTATTTGGATTCACTATATTTTGAAAATAAGGATTTGATTATTAATTTTCTCTCAGTTTAGTAAATTTTAATTTTACACAAAGTTGGAAGTATACCAACAACCAAACATTACTTACCCTGAGAAAGAGTACGGAAAGGTGAAACAAATACATGCAGCAATTGTGAATTGTGAATTTCTCACTTTGGTCTTCTAGGATCTGAACTAATCCAGTCTTCCCAATTCCTAACCTATGACTTTCTTTCTTTCTTTCTTTCTTTCTTTCTTTCTTTCTTTCTTTCTTTCTTTCTTTCTTTCTTTCTTCCTTCCTTCCTTCCTTCCTTCCTTCCTTCCTTTCTTTCTTTTTTTCTTTGTGTTACATGAGAAATTTCTCAGTGACACAGATTTGCAAGTAATTGATATGACTCCATAACCAAGGGAAGACGTTACTGTAAATCAGCGTCCTGATATACGATGACAGATCTTTCTGTTGGCAGTACCTGTGTAGTTCCAGTGCTGTCAGGTTCCCCCAGGTAAACGTGTCAGTGAGAGGAGATAATCCACTAGTTTGCAGCAAAATCCAACTGTGAAACCTGATTTTGGACTTTATCCCTAACTGTCTAGCTAACTATATATATATATATATATATCAGTTTTGCACTTGATAATTTTATAAATGGATTTCCATCTTTTCTTTTTTTCCTTTATTTAATTCTTATAATCAATCACCTCATTGTTGCTTTAAGCTTTATTTTATAATCAAGTTAATGAGAAATAGACTTGTTCTATATTTATGAAACTGGAGACTTACTCAGAGATCAACACATTGCATATCCCTTTGGCCTGAAGGAATATTTTAATGGGAACAGCTTCTGCTGTCAGTAATGATGTGTACTACAGTGGTAGAAGTTATCAGTATGCCCTGTGCAGCTATTCACCATACAGAATGCCAACAACTTCCCTTTGAACAACTCTTTTTTTTTTTTTTTTTTTTTTTTTTCAAAATTTATTTATTATATGTAAGTACACTGTAGCTGTCTTCAGACAACCCAGAAGAGGGCGCCAGATCTCGTTACGGATGGTTGTGAGCCACCATGTGGTTGCTGGGATTTGAACTTATCACCTTCGGAAGAGCAGTCGGGTGCTCTTACCGGTTGAGCCATCTCACCAGCCCCCCCTTTGAACAACTCTTAACTGAATACCAAAACAGAAACTTCAAGCTTACAGCCTCCAGGTTCCCACTGACAATAACAGCTCGACCTCTGAGAACATGGGAGCAAATACTCTAAGAAGCACCTCTTTTTCTTTTTCCAGTTGCTGCATATGTACTTGTTTCTAATGTGCAGAAACATGTCTAGCCGCTTGTCCAAGTAACTCCTTCCACAATTCTTTTTACATCCACATAAACTGTTACATTGGGAGTGGGATCAAATTTGTAATGGTGACTAAAACTGAAAGAATGGACAACAAAAAAGTATTACACACTGCTTTTCTACCCACACGATACTGTCATGTCCCATGTCTAGGACCAACTAACTTAATATCTGACCCATAACATTTTGAAGTCTGGACTTCATGAATATATACTTGCCCTCACTCTCCTTTCCACTTGAGGTAGGTATATTTTACATTGTGAGTTTAAAAGAATTTAAATGAAAGCTTAAAATCTTCCACCAGCTCTTCATCTCAGATTCTCCTTTTTGAGGTCAAGAGTATGAAAACTTAGGCCGTGAAGGAAAATTCACATCCTATCTGCCAGTGTGCCACATGGAGTCTACTGACATGAGGAATCCTTGTAAAATTTACAGTTTAGAAATAATTAAAACATATCATACTCACAGTTTTGATTACTAATAATTGTCATTTAAAACAATTTTCTGAATATAACCTTAATGGGTCTTCTTTCATAATAAGCACAGAAATACGCAGTTGCAAGGACTAAATTGCATTAGAAACAATGTTGAAGAATAACAGACGAAAAACCTTTTAACTGCTAATAAAATTTGATTTTCAATTCTGCATTGTGAAATTTTAGTAGTCATGTTCAAAAGAAATCTGAAATCATCTTGTTTCACAGGACGGAGTCTTATAAAGTGCTGAATCATATCATTCAAACTAATATCCACTTATCAGTGAGTGCATATCAAGTGTGTTCTTTTGAGATTGGGTTACCTCATTCAGGATGATATCCTCCAGATGCATCCATTTGTCTAAGAATTTCAAAAATTCATTCTTTTTAATAGCTGAGTAGTATTCCATTGTATAAATGTACCACATTTTCAGTATCCATTCTTCTGTTGATAGACATCTGGGTTCTTTCCAGCTTCTGGCTATTATAAATAAGGCTGCTATGAACATAGTGGAGCATGTGTCCTTATTAGCAGTTGGAACATCTTCTGGGTATATGCCCAGGAGTTGTAGTGCTGGATCTTCCAGTAGTACTATGACCAAAGGACACTGTCAATAAGACAAAAAGGCAACCAACAGATTGGGAAAAGATCTTTACCAATTCTAAATCTGATGGAGGGCTAATATCCACTATATACAAAAAACTCATGAAGTTAAATTCCAGAAAACCAAATAACCCTATTAAAAAGTGGGGTACAGAGCTAAACAAAGAATACTCAACTGAGGAATACTGGATGGCTGAGATGCACCTAAAAAATGTTCAACATCCTTAATCATCAGGGAAATGGAAATCAAAACAACCATTAGATTCAACTTACACCAGTGAGAATGGCTAAGATAAAAAAAACTCAGGTAACAGCAGGTGCTGGCAAGGATGTGGAGAATGAGGAACACTCCTCCATTGCTGGTGGGATTGCAAGCTTATACAAACACTCTGGAAGTCAGTCTGGCGGTTCCTCAGAAAATTGGACATAGTTTGTGAATTTTTATAAGTACAAATAAGTATGATTCCTAACAATTACAACATTATAATAAAAAGATAGACTCTGGTGAGGAGAATCAGCATGATAAGGTCCTTAATGCTGTGATTGATACCCGAGTTAGTCCACATAGTGGATGGAGAGAACCTATTCCTGCAAGTGATCCCCTGATATCCTCTAAGCTCAATAGATAGCTGGCTGCATAAGCCTAAATGTACCTTAATATATATATATATATATATATATATAATAGTGATATGGTGTTATAGTCTTCATCTCATCAAAGTTCTAAAGAAAGTTATATAATCATATACATTGATATTCTGACCAAATATAATATCCCTTAAATAAATCTTGGCCTGTCAGAAAGTATATTATAATGCCCAATAGCTTGTATGCAGTCTAAATTGCATAAGTTATTTTGGTGGGGTAATACTCTAATAGGTATTCACAAAAAAAAAGTTCAATGTTTAAAATTCAGAGAAACAAAATGAACTAATGTCCCATAATATTTTGTATATTTAAAGTTTCTCATTTCCATTAGGATTATTCTTATCTGACTTTTATTGAAATATAAAGAAAATAAAAGTAAAAACAAACCAAATAAAGTGTAGAGCAAAATAAGCTGAAAAGGCATATAGAAATGAATATATAGTAAAATGTTCATTATTGCATTTAGTACTCAGCTTATATAATATTAGTGTTATTTTGGTTAACAAATGTAAATAGTCGAGCCTAAACTCAGGTGGTTACAGTGCTGTGGGCCTCTGATGAGAAAGACAGGGAATTCTTCCAACTTTCTTTCAGGATAAAATGTAAATGATATAAGGACCATCCAATAATTACAATCGTCTAAACATTTTACCATCTTTCAATAGAGACACATTCATATTTTTCCTCTTTTTTATTAACCATTGAGGAACACTAAATTAAACCATAGCAGATATCAATTATTTGTATACTCATTATTCTAATATTTGCACATTGCAAAGGTCCTCAAATGTTTCATGGAGTAACTGTATTTCACTGACAACCTAGAGTTAATGCAACATTCAACACGTGTATGCCCTATAATTATTAAAGAAAATAAACAATGTACATTCTTTTTCATATATTTTTGACTTCTAAACTCTGAGAAAAATTTAGTTTATGATTATTCTTGTGAAATACAGTTCTCAGACCTTGCATGGTTGTTGCTGTAATTGACAGTAGATCATCACAAAGGAAATCTTTTAAAAAATCCTTGTGGAAAGATAAGTTCACAGGTCAAAAGAGTGACTGATAGTGTGTTACAATAGCAGCTTACAAGTTAACTCAGGGTATGATTACATTGCTGAACAGGAGGCCTTTACTCTTCACAGAGTATGTGGGCAGTTAATCAATAGTTGAGGAAGGAGATTCTTCTTTGGTGGTATAGCCAACTATAAGTTTTCCATGAACCTATAACCCCAATCTGACTCAACAGGATGGACTTAAGTGAAATCATTTTCATCATCTGTTGTTGATGTTCTATCTGGGATGAATAGTCATTCATTAATGTCTCCTGAGAAAATGTTTTTGCAAAACTTGCTTCCCAGACAAGAACAGAAAAGAGTAAAAAATAAGATTGAGAGTAGCAGTTGCATTGCCTTTGCTGGAGTGATAAAATTGGTAATGGAAAACACAGTATTTGAGGGTAGGCAGGGGATATGAGGGCTTCACTTGTTAGCCACATACCTCTGTGATTTATGGCCTATCATGTAAGCTATGAGGATCCTTATAAAATGGCAGACAGAATGTAAATAAAGAACAAATATAATAAAAATAAATAAAAAATGTCAGACATGAAAATCTAATAGTTGAAAGGAACTGGTATACAATGAGCTCATAAGCAGGCTATGTAAATTGTGTGGCTTTTTCTTTAATCAGAAAGATATGCAGCTGAGACTCAGCTGTCCTCTTACAAAGAACTTATTCTTGTTAGTGTGTAATTCCAATCAGAAAAGCACATGAGGGCACAGTCTCTCATACTAATTTATTGTTTATTAGCAGTAGAAAAGGAGGAGAGGAAGTTTTGGCTTGCCGTTTCTTAGAGTGGGCAGGGTTTAAGTTAAAAACAGTATAAATTAGTGGTTTGCTAGAGGATACTTCCTAGACTCACAGAACCATGTGAAGACTCAATGACAAGGAAAAGAATGTGGTATAAATATTGAAAAACACCTCTATGTCTCAGGTTTGGTAAAGAAGATGGTAAAATTCCAAGATTTACTGTGCAAATTTCAGCCTTAATAATGAACAAAATAGAAAAAGAAATGTTAAGCATGGAATGGGCTGCTTTACTACTGATTCCATTGGGAAAGACTTAAGTACTGAGACAACTTCAAAACCTGGGTCCCTAGGCTGTAAGACATGAGAACAGATGGGATTAGCTTTAGTTCTGTGAAAGTGAAAAGGCTCAGTAACTTAGCTACGATATTCTCTGCTGGAACACATTAAAACAATGTTTAAGCTTAGAAGGAAGATCACTTATATGTATGGATAAAGGTTGTTTTTTGTTTGTTTGTTTGTTTGTTTTTTTGTTTTGTTTTGCTACAAAGTCCCAGTGTCTGTGTTGACTTACCTCTAAGTGTCTCTGTCCTGAGAAGGTCTTGAAGCCCACCAACAATACAAACCTTTGTCATCACACTTTTCTGTGTACTAGATGAAAAAAGCCTATTGATGAGGAGTACATGCTTTGTTATAAATCATGGAAAACAGAAAAACAGGCCTGAGGTATGCAATTATTCCCTGATATGTTGTTTTCTTTTCTTGCTACTGGTGTTGCAGAAGGACAATTAACCTGCTTAAGTATGTACATTGTTTTATGTTATACTCTTGACATACAAGGTAAGATGTACCAACCTTTGAAATAATGGCATAGTTACAATGGGTTTAAGAGGATCTCAGGTCTCTGATTCACAAAAGGGGACCCATGTTTGATACAATAACAAAACTGTGGCTAAGAAAGCCATAGAACTTGTTTATACTAAATGGATGAAAAATGCTAATAAAATTTTTAAATTGTTTATGTTTACGTTGGTATTCATGGAGAGAAATGTTGGTTGTGGTAACTGAAATCAATGATTTAAAAATCATTGACAATTGAACCCTCAGCCTTAAATAATATATCAATATTATCCCTTTCAATGCTAAATGAACATTTGGGGAAAGTAGGTAGAATGAATGTAAGAGCAGAAAGAAGAGTGTAGAGTGCTATAAGACCCAATCTTTCAAGTAGCAATTGCTGTTGCTATCTTGAATTTATGGTTATGTAAGAAACACCAGCCCTACACAAGGTTTAGCCTCTAGTCATTCACATATTGAAAGGAAGGAGGGTTCATAGGTTGTCTCATAAGGTTATCCTTGAGATCTACCCCTTATTAAACATATATAAGCAGTTAACATTTGCTTATTTCTGGAGAGGATGATTATTCTTTGATGGTATAATCTTCCATAAAGTGCAAATAATTGGTTGTCCATGATTCCATAGCTAAACACATTTGTAATTATTAGTTAACCTTAATAGACTTGGGTGGAATCAATTTTTGGTCTGTTACTGGTACCCTGTTTGAGATGAATAGATACTAATACCCCTAAAAAAATGTTGTGCAACAATTTTAAATCATATTAAACATTCCTTAAAAATCAGTAATTATATGAACACTATAAAAATTTACAAACATCTAAAAAACATTTTACTAACAATTTATATTTAATATTTATTTTTTAACTCAAGGCATTTCTGACTAAAAATAATCTCCAATATTACCTCAAATGCTAAACACTTCCAATTAGAAATGCTATGAAATTTTTTATTCTTTGATTCCTATATAAATTACATAACTTTTGTTTTCATTTTGTTTGTATTAAGTCATTTATCTCTTCAAAAAATTCAAAATATTTAGGAACAAATCTGTAGGACGAAAGATACATTACAGAACTTGTGTATAAAATGTTAAATATTGAGGATTTGAGTAAAAATCTTACTGTATTTCCACAGTGTTCACAAATATGTTTCAGAAAAATTTTTTAAAAATGAAGCAAAATCAAGTCATACATTAAGATAAAAATGAATTTGTATTGATAGCATCTGTAACACCTCAGAAAACACATTATCAATACAAACCAGAGATAACCCAAAGATCAAGTTTATAGTAGTAAGAAATAATGATATGTTCTGGATCCTTAAGCTTGTCTGAGGAGTCATATGATCTTCATAACATTTTGCTTTAATCAAAATTCAAGATTCCACTATTATAATTAAAATTTTTTCATCATGGCAGACTTCTTATGTCATGGTTTCCATTGATAAATAGGAGATATCAAAAAATAAATGAAAAAAAATCAAATGTTTCACATGTAAATTCATTCTTACTAATTTTATATGTTCTAGAAACTTTCACATGCTTCATACAGAAATATTATAAAATTCTTTTAGATAACTAAATAGATAACTTCATCACTCCAAAGATGAAAGAATCACAATATGTATTTTTATGTCTTAGACTGAGAAGCTGATAGACTTACACTCAAGTATTTCCAGGCATTCTGATCCTTATTTTTACCTGCAAAAACAGATGGGAATTCCAATTCTCAACATATACGCCAAACTCATAACGTAATTTAAGCTTAATGTTTTATTCCAAAAAAGTGTGTATTTTCCCACAGGAAGCAGTAAAGTCAGAGGGGAAAATAAAAATAACATAGTAATGTTCTCAGTGTACAAATAGCTTGTGAATAAGCTGGATTCTGAGCTTACATTATGAGTAACTGTATCCCACCTTCCTTACTGCAAAGTTCGACATTTCTCACATCCAAACTCATAAATCTCTGCAAATTGATTCCATATTTTATTTAATTTTTTTGGCTCTCTTTTCATTGTAGCTATAATTGGAAATGGCTACACATAGGCAATTGATTTTTAAGGAGAAGGACTGAGTAGTAGAAAGTAAATTCAGTGAAAGCGTCTGATACCACAATTAGCAATAACAGGATGTCTACTGCTTGCTAATTCTTCCAATGTAAGAAAACTTTATTTAAACATACAATTTAATTCACATATGTTTTGAGGGGACCAAAATGTCAACTGTGTGGATCCCAAGTCTGTAATCCAATTTATGATTCAACAGCTTCAATCTTATTATTTCTGGCATTGTGGTAATAAACAACCATACGGAATTTTATTTTCCAGAATGTAAGGCATTCAGTAACAATCTAAGGTAAGCATTTAACCTCATTTTACAGATATGAAAATTATGTTTTTTCATATGTGATCTACAGTCAAGATATAAACACACTGAGTTAATGAAGGTCCATGATGTAGATAACCACCCTTAAAATTTTTTATAGTCCTGTAAAGTATATCTGTGAAGTAACCGGGGCCTACAGTTCATTTCACGGTACCACTTTCATAAAATATTTATGTTGTAGTTATACCTATTGATACTTAACAACCCACAGTCATTTATTCTCTATGATTTGACTAGTTGTCGTTCCTATAAATTTCTGCATCCAACTGCTGGTCATAAAAAAAAAAATCTTTTATAGTAAGTGGAAGCTACCCTTACCTTGGGATTATGAAACTAAATATTTATATTGCAGTTAAAATTATATTGATTTAAGGAAATGGAACTTGTAGGTTCTCCTTTCCATTCTGAAATCTTAAGCCATGAGTAGTTAACTATGTTTAGAGTTCCAGGAAAAAAAAAAATTCCTCCAATTGATCAGGTCTTAAGTCCAATTTGACAGTTCTTGGTTATCTTCAAGATATAAGACTACTGCCATACCACTGGGTATATCTTGCTGTTCTTGAATAGGTTTTATATCTGGGTAGAGGATTGATTGCTCTTCACTCTTGGCAGATTCTATAGCACCTTCTCATTCTGTGAAAGGTATTCTTTGGAAAGGGGCTCCTAGTTATATCACAGCCCAATTACTCTAAATCATGTGCCTTTAGAGTATACACACACATGCGTGTGCACGTGCACGCACACACACACACACACACACACACACACACACACACAGACAGAGACAGAGAGACAGACAGAGAGACAGAGATAGAGAGAAACAGACAGAGATACAGAGACACACAAAGACACAGAAAAACAGAAAGACAGAGACAGAGAGATAGAGAGACAGAGACAGAAAGACAGAGAGGGACAGAAAATAACTGATATGTATTTTTAGGAAGCTTATACACATTTATGGCTTTTCAGCACTATAAATGTTATGTAAATATCTCCCATCTCTTCTTCCTTTTATCCTCTCCCTTTCCCAGTTAAAGCCTTCTGTATTTCCCAGTTCACATTCATATCAGCACAGGTAGTAATATTTAATTTTAAGATTATGAAAATAAGGAAAATTAGACATGTATAGATGAGGTAACTGACTATACATTTCATTCCTATTTTTTCCATGGTAAGTGTTGAAGTCTGGAACTTTAACATATTCTATGACTGAGTTCTAGTCTTGTTATTTTTCTTAGGTTCAGGTTTTCATATACTGTTGTTTAACTTCTCCTTAAAAACTTATTTCTTAGGAAACAATTTAAGAGATGATTATTTTCAGACAGGTAGATCTTTGTGAGTTTGAGGTAAATGGATTTCTGTTCATCTTGATCTACAAAGCAAGTTCTAGGATAGCCAGAGCTGTTACTTAGTGAAAATAACTCTCAAAAAAAAAAAAATCTTTTTGACTGATGGTTCTATTTTGGTTATTTCTGTTAATATAATACCAAGGGTATTGTCTTTCCTTCAGTGTCTAATGTAGTTAACCACTTTTCACTCGTATATTGTCATTTTTCTCTTGAAAAGAAATTTATATCTCATAAACACACCACACGCACACACACACACACACACACACACACACACACACACACACACACATACATATAACCAAAACCACACATACACACCCAAACAGATATACTGTGCCTCTTCTTAAATTTAGGACATAAGGAATTTCAGTCATAATAACTCTCTCTAAGCTGGGCAGTGGTGATACATGCTTTTAATTCCAGCACTTGGGAGGCAGAGGCAAGTGGATTTCTGAGTTCAAGGTCAACCGGGTCTACAGAGTGAGTTCCAGGACAGTCAGGGCTATAGAGAGAAACCCAAATAATAATAATAATAATAATAATAATAATAATAATAATAATAATAATAATCTATTTAAGGTATTCCCTTCTAAATCCAACAACTGTGATAGTTATGTTGATTTATATTTATTAGAGTCCAGGTTTCCTTTTGTATATTTCCAAGTCTGATTAGTTTATAGAATTAGTCAACACTGGGGACTTTATTTCTCTGCATATTAGATATTGGGAATATTATATAAAAAAAAAACTTTCAGTTTTTTGTGAATATGTTTCAGGTAAAAAGACTTATCTTTGGAGTCCTGGTATTTTAAAATATTAGATAATTGCCAAACACTATGCACTCTGAGAAAACAGAAGACCAGACCCCATGGGGTGTGTTCTCTAAGGCTCTAAAAATTTTTCAAGTCTGGCTGGTGAGAATTAACCCTGTTCTTGGCTCTATTCCTGCTCCTATGTGCACATGTATCACTATTCTCTAATATATGAGATGACTTCCCTTGGCCTATGAATTTCCTAATTCTTATTCAATATCATTTTCCTCTGCTGAGGTGCCCTGATCTCAAGAGACCTTTATGTTCAGTTCTTCTATTTTCCCAGGATTCCTCCTTGAAGGATAAATATTTTGACTGCTCTAGATTATTGCCTTCATTTTCCTTCTTCACTTTATGTACCAGGCCGCTCCTTGTTTCATCTCCACATTGAATCCAGGAAACACACTCACCATGCTAAACCATGAACATAATAGCATAATCTCTACTGCTTTTTTTCACATTGTCTAAGAACCATTTATTATATGTCTGATATTACTAAAGATTGCTATTACAGATATATACATATGTAGCCTGTTTTAGCTGGTTTAACCATGACCTTGCAATTCTACCTGATAAGAAACAAGAACTCTTTTAAAATAACTAAATCATTTTTGATCCAAATTTAGAGTATGAAAGCACTCATTCTGACATTTTAAACTTTATTAATAAATCAAATAAAATCTATCTATGCAGTAAAATGTACTCAGTAAGTTATTGCTTAGTTTTTATTTCTTTTCTCATTTATGAACATCCATGGACATGTGCAAAGGTTTATACAAAGGAAAAGAAATAAGAGGTGACATTAGGCAATGGCATTAACATCATATCACAAGATATTTTTAACAATTAACTGAAGGAGTACAAGATTTAGCATGCTGATAGTCATAATCAATTCTAAATTAAATTATTGATGTTGTGCAGTTGAGACCTATGGTTTTCTGGTTGTGTCTTTCAAGACAGGGTTTCTCTGTGTTACAGACCTAGCTGTCTTTGAACTCACTTCTTATAACAGGCTGACTTCAGACTCATAAAGACTCACCTGTCTCAAACTCAGGAGTGCTGTGATCAGAGGCATGTACCACGACTGTCCTGCTTACTTGGTACACTTTAGAACTGAGCAAGGGATTTGGGATTTAGCTCAGTAGATGAGTGCTTGCCTAGCAAGTGCAAGGCCTTGGGTTCGGTCTTCATCTCTGGAAAAAAAAAAAGGCAAAATAACAAAAGGACCAAAAAACAAACAAACAAACAAAAAAGCAAACAAACAAGGAAACTAGAACTGGGCAAGTGTGGCTGAGGTATACTGCTCACTGTCAGGTAAAATGAGGTACATGAGTAATGCATGGATACCCAGGTCTCCTATAAGTTAATCACAGCTTACATAGATGCTATGATGCTATGTATGTTACACAATATTTTAAGTTAGTGCTTGATGAATCTGTAGAAATTCAGTTATTCACTTTTTCGGCAGACTGTAGTGATCACAGTCTGAGAAGCCAATTTTAAAAAGCAGTTATAGGACACAAGACAGAGCAAGCTGAGCGAGCAAGTTCAGGACATGCCTGCTGCTCTCATCTCCATTAGTGATCCTTCCAAAGGCCAAAAGCTCAGAATACCCAAAATACAATACACAGACCACATGAAGCTCAAGAAGACAGAAAACCGTAGTGTTGTTTCCTCGGTCCTTCTTAGAAGGGGGAGGGGGGATACTCACAGAAGCAAATATGGAAACAAAGTGTGGAGCAAAGACTGAAGGAAAGACCATCCAGAGATTTCCCTACCTGGGGATCAATCCCATATACAGCAACCAAACACAGACACTATTGTGGATGCCAAGAAGTGCTTGATAACAGGAGCCTGATATAATTGTCTCCTGAGAGGCACTGCCACAGCCTGACAAATACAGAAGTGGATGCTCTCAGCCAGCCATTGGACTGAGCACAGGGTCCCTCCCTAATGGAGGAGCTACAGAAAAGACCCAAGGAGCTGAAGGGGTTTGCAATCACATAGGAAGAACAAAAATATCAACCAAGCAGACCCCCCCCCCCGAGCTACCAGGGACTAAACCACAAACCAAAGAGTATGCATGCAGAAACCCATGGCTCCAGCTGTATATGTAGCAGAGGATGGTCTAATCAGGCATCTATGGGAGGAGTGGCCCTTGCTCCTGTGAAGGCTCGATGCCCCAGTGAGTGTAGGGGAATGCCAGGGCCAGGAGGCAAGAGTGGGTGAGTGGGTGGGGGAAAACCCTCATTGAAGCAGGGGGAGGAGGGATGGGATGGGGGATTCTGAGGGGGAGATCTGGGAAGGGGAAAACAATTGAAATGTAAATAAAGAAAATATCCAATAAAAATAAATAGAAAAATACTGGCAAAAAAAGGGGGGCTCATCTTTGCTAAAATATGCACTTTAAATCACTGCCTCTTCACCTCACATTGACTTTGCATGAGAATACAATAGTTTACCTTTGTTGAGTCATCAATTAGTTTCACAGCAATACATAGCAGACTAGAGCTAAGAGAGAATGCCATCTTATAAAAGTGTAATTTTTATCATGGATAAAGTGAAATGATTAGTATGCAAAAGTTTGAAATATATTTATAATTAGTAAAAGTAATGGATCAAGATCTTTACACTGAAGATCATACAGAATTAGATATGTTTTTATTTGCTTTTCTATGGAGAGAATGGCTGAAAATCTATACTGTTCTGGGAAATCTTTATTTCACACTTTGCTAGTATTTTGTGGTAACATATGCAATGTCATGACATTATTTACACTGTCAGTGCCATATGCCACTGCCATGTATCTATCACAGTTACTGCTAAGTGTTGGACATCATTCATGTTTGTTAATTGGGAAGGTGATGATGTTATCATTCCTGAGAGACGTCTTGTTTCCCTGGGAAAGCAATATTGACATTAGTCATTTTATCAAGTTGGCTTTCAGTTGACTGTACACAACATAAAATTATACTTAGAATGTTTTAAGTAAACCTTATTTATTTTTGATACATATCAAAAGTTTGCAATTAATTAACTGTAATACACTTAATATCTTGTCGATTGGATCTCTGAGATGCTAATTGGCCTTTCAATTTTTATTACAACTATGCCACTTGATAATTGAGGTAAGATTTGAGACACAAAGATGCAAATAAAATTGAGTTCAAGAATTGGCTAGATTCTTCCATCCAAGATGTTTTAGAACATCATATTTTTCTTACTCCTTAAACTTCATACTATTATGTGTAATAGTATCACATGTCTAATTTCAAATGAAGCAATGCTTGAAATAATTTGTATTATTCAGTCTCTCTTTTAAATTCAAGTAAGGGATAATTTGTTGAAAAACTGAACTTTGAACACTTGAACTCAGTGGACCGTTTTGCTTCATATTTTTATCATTAATTTGTTTTAACTGTCATTAATTCCCACTGAAACTCATATGTAGAAGAGCATTCCCCAATGTGGCAATATAGAGAGTTCATGAGACTATCAAACAATAATTAAGTAATGGGGTTACACTTTTTTTCCCAATTTTTTATTAGATATTTTCTTCATTTACATTTCAAATGCTATCCCGAAAGTCCCCTAAATGCTTCCTTCACCCTGCTCCCCTACCCACCTACTCCCACTTCTTGGCCCTGGAGTTCTCCTATACTGGGGCATATGAAGTTTGCAAAACCACGGGGCCTCTCTTCCCAATGATGGCCAACTAGGCCATCTTCTACTACATATAGAGCTAGAGACATGAGCTCTGGGGGGGGGGGGTACTGCTTAGTTCATATTATTGTTCCACCTATAGGGTTTCAGATACCTTCAGCTCCTTGGGTACTTTCTCTAGCTCATCCATTGGGGGATCTGTGTTCCATCCAATAGATGACAATGAGCATCTACTTCTGTATTTGCCATGCACTGGCATAGCCTCACAAGAGACAGCTATGTCAGGATCCTTTCAGCAAAATTTTGCTGGCATATGCAATAGTGTCTGAGTTTAGTGGCTGAATAGGACCCAAATGAGATTGATTGGTTCTCTTAAGAGTTGACCATTATAATGTGAACCAGGCATATCTTCCCTTTTTAATTTATGCTCTCCTTCATCCTTTCTAGTTATGCCTTTGACCATTCTTTATCTATGTTATAATATATAACCCTCACAAGAAATTAACTAGGTATTAGTACCATCATTTCAGACATTTATAACTGTGAGCTAAACCATATGTTTCTTTAAAACACCTCATCTTAGATACTTTGTTATAGCAATAGAAAATGTTATAGTCAAGAAAAAAAGAGAGAGTAAAATTATATATGATAAGATATTCAGTCAAGGAAGGTAGGTTAAATTTAAGTTGTTAGAATATGCTTTCCTGAATATATTACTAGAGTTTCCATTCCTGTGGTAATGTACCATGACCAATATCAACTTTGAGAGCGTGGAATAAAAAGGTTTATTTCTGTCATAACTATATCTCTGAGGGAAATGAGGGCATGAACTGAAGACAGCAGACTGAAAGGGAGAAATGGAACTCTTTACTGGCTTGTTCTTAATGCCTTCCTTAGCCTGTGAGCCTCCTTCCTTACAATATATTACAACAGTTGGCACCACTCACAGTACGCTGGGCCCTCCCATTGCAATCATTATTCACAAAAATGCCTAATATACTTGGCTATAGGCTAATATTATGGAAGCATTTTCTCAACTAAGGTCCTTTGTTCCCTAATGAGTCTAGTTTGTTCCTATTGTTAATGAACCTTTAGTCAGAACAACTGACCTCTTGACAACTTGAACCACAAACAAATTACAGTTAAGCCATACCTTTGCTTTCTTGTTTCTTCCCAGGATGTTATCTTGATATTAATATGATTATGTAAAACACTCATACTTTAAGAACTCCCAGTATTTAAAAGTTCAATTTCTTTTAAAATATCAAAAATCTATTTCTAAGTTCAAAGGCTTTCCTAAATTCCATAGGTTCTCTGAAATTTCAAAGTTCTATAAAATAACCAACGTTCTCTTAAAATATTCCATCATTCTTAAATCCTGTTAAATTCTGTAAAATCCTAAAGTCTATAAAATTCCAAAGTTTCTCAAAAGTTATAAAGTCTATTAACTCTGGGCTATATATAAAATAAAAAATGAATTGGATACTATTCTCATTCCAAGAGGGGAGAACAAGTACACACTCACAATCAAGTCAACACAAAATCAAAGCCCAACAGTGTGAAGCACAGTGATTGTGGGATTCTCTCAAGATCTTACAATTTCTCCCAAAGGGCTCAGACAGCCATCTACATAAGATACTACTTGTCTCCTAGGTTCAGCACGGCTTTAATCCCAAGATGTTACTGTTCTTGGCTGTGATCTCATAATACTAGAATCTTCAACATCTTGGTTTCTACTAAATATGTGCTTCAATTTCACCAAAAAACTCATATGGGCTTTCTTAGGGGATTCTACTTCTGCCACATGTTGCCATTCCTGAACATGTCTTCAGGCCTCCTTTATCCCTGAGGCTTCAATTGTACCTGAGGCTGCCCCTTTTCCAATGACTTAGCCCCACTAAACACTGACAAGCTTTAGTTTCTTTCCGTGCCTCCTTCATGCCTTCACAACCACTATCATTTAGAAAAATCTTACACATCGCCAACCTCAGCTGCCAGACTTAGGTCTACCATAAGCACCTCTGGACCATAGCTTTTGTGTATTGATCCTAAAGAAACAATTCCATGAACATTTTAACTCAGTTATGATGTTCTTAATCATATCTGACTTTTTGTCCCCAGTTGTCAAGTATCAATTTTCTCAACACTGCAAACTTGTCACTTTACTGGTATTGGCCATTTTTTTTTTATCAGAACCATGTCTTCATCCACAACTGACCAGAAGCACATATTCACAATTCAAAACATTGGATGGTGCAGGAAAAGTCTTTAAAGGCACTAATCTAGTCCCTAAAATTTCAAATTCCCACTTCCATCATCTGTATTACTCTCAGCAAAAAACATTGGAGGAAGAGTATAGAGTTCCTATTCAGAGATGATCTGTTTATTCCTATGGGTCTTCTATTATGTTCAGCTTGGCTTAGAGTTTGTCTATCTTCCTTATTACCTAAAAAAAAATTCCAGCTTTTGTTCCTTCATTATTTTCTTTACAATTTCTCTAATTTTCTTGCTGTTTATTTTTACTTAGGGTTGTCTGCTTCTTTTGAATTTGTTTATTTGTTCTTGCTTTTCTAAGATCTTGAATTGTACTTTTAGATTATTCTCTTCAATTTTTTGAATTTTTAGAGTAAGTACTCTTACTACAAACTTTTCAATTATAACAGAATTAGGTATAACTCTCAAATTTTGTATTTTATTTTCTTTTTTCTTTTCTCTTTCTCTCTCTCTCCCTCTCTTTCTTCTTTCTTTCTTTCTTTCTTTCTTTTTTTCTTTCTTTCTTTCTTTCTTTCTGCCTGTCATTTTTTTCTTTTTGGTTCTAGGATCTCTTCAGTTTCTCCAATAACATATTTTTGTTTATTTGTGTATTGTTTAGTATACAAGTATTTGAGTAGTTTCTGCATTTTTCTTGCTATTAAATACTAGCTTTATTTTACTGTAATTTGATAAGGGTCAAGGCTTACTTTTTATAGACATTACTTATTATGCTTAGCAATATTTTAAGTGACTTATTTTTATACTTTTATTAATACTTATTCTGTAACACAGAATGTATCTTATCTTAGAAACTGTTTAAGGGATGCTGAGATGCATACAGATTTCATTTCTGTTGCCATAAGACGTTGTAGATATCCAATAGATTCATTTGTTGTATGGTTTAATTTATCCTTGATTTTTCTTTGTTAGATTTTGGTTTGAATGACCTATGTAAGTACAGCAGCGGTTTTTGTAATAATCCAACATTATTGTAACAGGCTTTTCTGAAAATTAATGATCACCAATTTTGGACTGTGACACTGTGGCCCTAAGCATTGAGTGAATATATGTTTGCAGTTTTATAAGCTGTCTTTTGTCATAATGTGCAGGAGTTGCTATCAATACTAGCTACTATTGTCCTATGTGACCTATGTGTTCTAACATATAACTTCTATATGTTAATGCAGATCAACCGAATGATGCAAGTTTTGTTTGAGCTTCATTTTCCATGATAGTTTGTCTTTTATCCATCACCCTCTCTCAGGGGGTTACATTCGAAAGAGATATATTTCATAGAGATAATAGATCATGGAGAAAACAAAAGTCTCTTTGCCATTGAGTTGAAGTTATTTATGTTTCCAACATTTACTATGGAATGTTTACTAATTCTAATTTGCATGATTTACTGGCTATATTTTAGGTGGCTATATAGAATTTTCTTTTCTTTTCTATCAGTATTAGAGGGTTTGTTGTTTTACAGTTTGGGATATAAAGGATTCCTATTTCATTCTTCTGTCTTCATTGGTTCTTCTCGTAATAGCACTTCTTATCTATGCTGTTATAAGTTAGACATTTGTCATCTGTTCATAATATTCCTTTAACCATCTACTGCAATACCAGTTTATTTTGTGGTAACTTTAGTGTTTGCTTATTTTAAAACACTTTTGCTGTTAATTTAAAAATATATTCTGAGTATAATACTCATGGTTGTCAGTTACTTACACTTAGGGCTTAAATGTGGTTATGTGCTTCTGTGACTTGTAGCTCTACTCAGGAAAAGTCTAAAGTTATTTTGATGTGCTTGTCTGTGTCAATGGAACTTTTAACTCTTGTTTTAATTCAATTTGAAACATTTACTTCTAAACATCAAATTATTTGTCCATTTATGGGCTATAGTTTCATTGGCTATATGTTTTATTGCTTTCATTTGTGTCAGCTCTACCTTCCTTCCTATGCCTTGTTGACTTTGCCTTTCGACAGTACCAAATGTGATGATGCTTGTGGTGCTTGTTTTTCTCTTGTATGTGTAATTGTAGTATTTCTGCCGAGGAGTCTTCCTTCTTTGATATTCTTTCTCCTGTTTGGTTGAATTTATAGATGATCTCTCTCTCTCTCTCTCTCTCTCTCTCTCTCTCTCTCTCTCTCTCTCTGTGTGTGTGTGTGTGTGTGTGTGTGTGTGTGTGTATTAATTGATTCATTCAATTTTTCATTTCTAAGATTTCTATTTAGTCAAAAATTTCTGGAGTTACTATATTTTTTCTTCCATATTGGTAGAACATTGAGCTCTCATTTTTCATTCATTTTTCATCCATGTTCTTTATTTTTTTTCCTGCATCATCAACCATCCTCTCAAGAGCTGACTAAATGTGTCTTCTTATTTGTATTTCTTTTGTTATCATGGATCATTTTTATTAGACATTTTCCATTATTTATATTATTGGAATCCAAAATATCTTAGAATAGTTTTGCTTTTTATTTCAAGCATATCATGTTTTGTGCAGTATTTTATATATCTGTTCACTTGCTGGCTCTGTGCCTAGTCACTGTTGGAAGAGTTATAAGTGTCCTCTCTCTGTCTGTAGTGTGAGCTGTTTTAAGTGTATCCATTTGAGTGAATCATCTGTTCTTCCCTCTGCATGTTTCAGGCATCCTGTCACTGACTTTGAAGTTCTTCCTCTTTTTTTCTGTTGGGAATAGAGTTTGATCTACTTACTATTATTCTTGCTTCCACATTGTTAAATAGAGAAACTCTCTACTATGTCAACTTGTCTCCTGTGGTTTATTATTTAAAAAACACACAAACAAACCAAAACCACCTTTTGTTTTGTTTTTGTTTTTGTTTTTAGATGTTTCAGTGTTTTTGCCTGCCTATGTGGATGTTACCTCATACACGCCTGGCATCCTATGGAGACCAGGGAAGACTGTAAGAATTCCTCAATCTGAGTGACAGATGGGTACAAGCCACTAGATTGGTGCTGAAAGCAGTCTCATGGTCTTAAGCAAGAGCAGCCAAAGGCTTTAACCACTGAGCATTATGTTTAGCTTTAATGTTACCAATTTTATGGTGGATTTCTTTTTTTATTCCTTCAGTGGTAGAGTTAAAACCAGGACTCTTGTCATGAGAGTCAACAGTACAACAGAAGGCTCTTTCTATCCTTATTGGGGATTTCTTAAAATTCTTCATATACGCTCTACAATTTTCATTAAAAAATAAATCTTACTTTTAATTAACAACAATGACAATTACTGTAGACAAAAATATTTTGAGATTATTGTTGTATCTGTTGAAAAATATCAAACTCTCAAGAATTAGTATATTCATTGGAACCACCCCTAATGCTACAAACTTCATACTCATCCCAGCGCTTTTTTCAAAAACTTGAATATTTAATTAATTCCCTGATTCTCCATATCCAATATTTTACACATACACACACCCCCACACACACACCCACACACCCACACACACAAATGAAATTGCTAACTACTTCAATTTATTCCCTTAATAGTGTAATTATATGTAGCCTTGAAATACTCCAGTCATCATCTTTCACTTTTCCTTGTTGGATCATTTTTATAGGACACCACTATTTCTGATTAGTAGGTTTTGATATATATATGTTCTCTCCACACTAACTATAACATCAGAATCCCAAGAACAGGTCCAAAACATTTCTGATTCATTGCTATTGTTCCATGCAGAATAAATCAGGACCTTTTCCAAGTAAAGGTTTCCTCACCAACAGTTTTTCATCTCTGAAGAAAACATTCATTTCGGCAGGTGGCCACCTAAGCATCACTGCACACCATCATTGCAAAGGATGCACCAGGAAACTTTGCCCATATTTTAAAATTGTGTTAGTATTAAAACAAGAAAGAAACTTTAGTCTAGAAAGTAGAAAGATTCAGAAACAGTGTAGTTGTACCTGTCAGCTTCAGAAGCAAAGGCCACCCATTTTGCACAAATTGTTTTGATGTGCCTAGAACAGGCACATGCTAAAGGAATGCTTTTTTCCTAGTCCTACTTTTTTTGAAGCTGAATCAATATCAGAATAACTGAATGTCTATAGTTCTAGCACTAGACATTCATCTTCTCCCAAAGATCCTAGTACCACCCCTCAAGTGTTTCCATTCTTATGGTATCTTTCTATCACAAAGGAACCACGTATCAGCCATATGTGTCTTACCCTTGTTTCCTTGTGTTTATCCAGGTAGTTACCTGGTGGTTGTGTCTTGCAATTATACCATCCAGGTACATGAAAGTACCTACAACCAAGAGACCCATTTCCTGACTTTTTTGTTTATTTGTTTGTTTGTTTTTGTTTGTTTGTTTTTCAGGACAGGGTTTCTTTGAGTAACCCTTGCTGTCCTGGAACTCACTCTGTAGACCAGGGTGGTCTCGAACTCAGAAAATCTGCCTGCCTCTGCCTCTCAAGTGCTGGTATTAAAGGTGTGCAACACCACTGCCCAGCTCCATTTCCTGACTCTTGAAAGCATTAAAAAAAAATCACAAAGAGTAAGCACAGAAGGCACACAGGAAACTCCAGGTTTGTGTGTGAATTTTGCCTAGGTCCTGGCATGTAGAAGCCAACACTCTCTTTGGAATAGTGTGATAGATTCTATGTATCTAAAACCTGTCAAGGAAAACACAATGGTATAGACAGAAAGTCTGTCTTTAGGAAAAGCACCAGCTCAGAACACAGCTCATTTACTCCAGGCTTGATGCACAGAGAAAAAGAGGACATGAATTCTATAGCCATTTTTATTTTATTTCATTTTATTTCATTTTATTTTATTTTTGTTGTTGTTGTTGCACAGAAAATAAAGTATATGCCTCCATTAATTGAGAAGGTAGTAAAATTAACGACTGAATAAAAGCATTAAATTATTCCACTTCAGCTCAAAACCTTGTGAAGTTTTAGTTGATAAGAATAATTGATTTCCTCAAGGCACCTTACTGGATCTGTCTGCTTCTATGGACTAGGAAGTTTTTTTTCCCAATTTTTTCCACTTTTTTATTAAATATTTTCTTAATTTACATATCAAATGCTATCCTGAAAGTTCCCTATACCCTCCCCCTGCCCTGCTCACCTAACCACCCACTCTGACTTCTTGGTCCTCGCGTTCCCCTGTATGGGGGCATATAAAGTTTGCAATACCAAGGAGTCTCTCTTCCCAATGATGGCCGACTAGGCCATCTACAGCTACATATGCAGCTAGAGACACAAGCTCTAGGGATTCTGGTTAGTTCTTATTGTTTTTCTGCCTATAGGGTTGCAGACCGCCTCAGCTACTTGGGTTCTTTCTCTAGCTTCTCGATTGGAGGCCCTGTGTTGCATCCTATAGATAACTGTGAGCAACCACTTCTGTATTTGCCAGGCACTGGCATAGCCTCATATGAGACAGCTATATCAGGATCCCTTCAGCAAACTCTTGCTGGCATGTGCAATAGTGTCTGGGTTTGATGACTGCTTATGGGATGTATCCCCTGGTGGGGTAGCCTCTGGTTAGTCTATCCTTTCATATTACCTCCAAACTTTGTCTCTTTAACTCTTTTCATGGTTATTTTGTTGACAAATGGGACCTTATAAAATTGCAAAGCTTCTGGAAGGCAAAAGACACTGTCGAGAAGACAAAAAAGGCCATCAACAGATTGGTGGTTTTTACCAATCCTAAATCTGATAGGTGACTAATATCCAATATATATAAAGAGCTCAAGAAGCTGGACTCCAGAAAATCAAATAACCTCATTAAAAATGGGGTACAGAGCTAAACAAAGAATTTTCAACTGAGGAATACTGAAGGCCTGAGAAGCACCTGAAAAAATGTTCAACATCCTTATTCATCAGGGAAATGCAAATCAAAACAACCCTGAGATTTTACCTCATACCAGTCAGAATGGCTAAGATAAAAAGTTCAGGTGACAGCAAATGCTAGGGAAGATGTGGAGAAAGAGGAACAGTCCTCCATTGCTGGTGGGATTGCAAGCTTGTACAACCAGCCAGGAAGTCAGTCTGAGGGAATACCTCTCCTGGGCATATACCCAGAAGATGTTCCAACTGGTAATAAGAACACATGTTCCACTATGTTCATAGCAGCCTTATTTATAATAGCCAGAAGTTGGAAAGAATCCAGATGTCCCTCAACAGAGGAATGGATACAGAAAATGTGGTACATTTACACAATGGAGTACTACTCTGCTATTAAAAACAATGAATTTATGAAATTCTTGAGCAAGTGGATGTATCTGGAGGATATCATCCTTAGTGAGGTAACAGAATCACAAAAGAAGTCACTAGATATGCACTCACTGATAAGCAGATATTAGCACAGAATCTTAGAATACCCAAGATACAATTTGCAAAACACAAGAAAATCAAGAAGAAAGACCAGAGTGTGGACTAGGTAGTTTTGTGATCAACGACTTTACCTTCCACAAGCCATCAACCCTTCAGCAATTGTTTCAGATTCTAAACTCCTTAAGAAGTTATAAAGAAAAAAAAAATGTAAAGCTGGGCAGGTTGGCTCACACCTTTAATCTCAGCACTCAGGAGGCAGAGGCAGCAGGATTTCTGAGTTCGAGGCCAGCCTAATCTACAAAGTGTGTTCCAGGACACCCAGGGGTACACAGTGAAACCCTGTCTTGAAAAAAAATAAAGTAACTGGCATATGTATGCCCACATTTCTGCGTTAACAAGAGAGCAAAAGTCAATGAGGGAGGATCTTACATAAGAAATGGATTTGATATGTATGCGGAACTAAGATTAAAACAAAGATACAATGGACAAGAACAATGTCAGTGATACTGCTTAATAGGTTAGATTGCATTTCACATAGAACTTCTTCAAGAAAACAAGCAGGGTACTGTGCAGGATATCACAGGGTAGATGGACTGACGGATGTTAGTGTATTACTTGTAATAAAAGTGTTGAAAGTGCCTCAAAGACATAGAATCATGCTATTAGCCTTTACAACTCACAAATAATAGTGATCTTTCAGAAAACATAACCCTTAAATAATAGAATCCAAAACGATGAAAAAGTAAGAAAACAATTTATTCCCAAGATAAGGTCCAAGTCATAGTCATTAAGAAAAAAACAAAACAAAAACAAAAACAAATACCAACAACAAAAACAACCCAAGGTTATTTGCTTAGTAACAATGCAAACCATTCAGTAATATCAAATGAAGAATTATCTTAATGAAATAGGCACATACAGTACACAAAATGGAACCAGGATCAGAACTCAAGCAATAATAAAAATGATATTAATTTTTGCAGCCTTGCCCCAACAGTTATGCATTTCCAGATATGTTTATTAAGTAATGTCATAATTACACAACCATCACAGAATGTGTGCAGTATACCCTAATACTATAGTGCATTGTACATCTAGGCACTCCGTCGTGGCCTATTGCTGTGCCTGCTTTGTCTCTAGCATATTTCTTGTTACAGATCTGCTTTGCTGAGCAGGTGTCCTTCCTAGAAACCAAAGAAGCACTTCCAAATGTGTTTTAGTCTATTTATCGCAATAATTAGAGACTTTCTATTAATAAGAAATGGAATATTTTGAATCTTTCCAAGCACCCAGATCTTGAAGTAAATTTTATATTGCCACCGAATTTGGTCCCTTCTTTTAAAACAGATTTTGTTTGTTTGTATCAACATAATCAAAATGGTGCTTACAGCGAGGTTACTTTGGAAGTCATAGATTGTAGAATGGCCTTCTATGACTTTATTTCACCTTCAGTTTAGGTCAGAAAAATATTTGTCTATGTCTAATTCAAGCCTTCCTGCCTGCCTTCCTGCCTGCATGCCTGCCTGCCTGCCTGCCGGCCTTTCTTTCCTTTCTTCCTTTCCTTTCCTTTCTTCCTTTCTTTTCTTTCTTTCCTTTCATTTCTTCCTTTCTTTCTTTTCCTTCCTTCCTTCCTTCCTTCCTTCCTTCCTTCCTTCCTTCCTTCCTTCCTTCCTTCCTTCCTTCCTTCCTTCCTTCCTTCCTTCCTCCTCCTCCTCTTCCTCTTCCTCTCTATCTCTATCTCCATCTCTATCTCTATCTCTATCTCTATCTCTATCTCTATCTCTATCTCTATCTCTATCTCTCTACTCTTCCTTGAAGTAGATCCCATAGCTGATACTGTCACTATGTTCAATTCATTCAAGGTGATTGGTAAAATAGACTTAATTACTTTCAAATTATTCATTTGTGGTGCTTTTGCCACTAGTTCTGCAAAAACCTGAAAGATGGATTGTGCTACAGTCTTCTTGAACATATCATGTTTTATCATCAGATGAGATCTTATGAATCCACTTGTATAAATCTAATCATTGATGGAAATGTCATCATATCATTCAGAAAAATATATTGTGTGTGTTTGGTGTATATAGGGGGTTTGTAGAAGCAATGAAAAGTTACATAATGACAAAATGGTCAGGATAATCCCACATTCTTTAATCCTTACCAAATAAGGCAAATACATAAAATATTGCCCTGTAAGGCCAGGCGTGGTGGCGCACACCTTTAATTCCAGCACTCGGGAGGCAGAGGCAGGCGGATCTCTGAGTTCGAGGCCAGCCTGGTCTACAAAGTGAGTTCCAGGACAGCCAGGGCTATACAGAGGAACCCTGTCTCAAAAAACCAAACAAACAAACAAACAAAAATATTGCCCTGAAGATTCAATTACTAAAAAAATTAAAAATAACATCATGTTGACATTGAATGAAAGTAGAATTTAAACATCCCTAATAAAGGGTTTAGTAATTAACTTTCAACTTAGATCAGATGGGCAAAACATCTGTTCTCAAAATTCTATTTCACTGGAACATGGGGAGAGCCAAAGTGGTAAAAACTGACAGTACTGAAGGTACTTCCAAAGAAAACTCTTATAAACAGAATCCTTTGTGATGTAATTGTTTTATATAGACTGAAAATTGAGGACAATATTAAGCACTTGTTAAAATTTATGCTAAATCTTGGTTTTCATTTACCTTAAGTGGCTTAGGTTTCTGAATGCTTTCTTTATAGTATCCCTTTGTGCTTTGGTTAGTCTATATAGTTTCAGAGGGAGAAAATGGAAAATCACAAAGGACAAAAGAGAAAATGAGTCACTAAGGAAGGTGACACCTCATTAGATTTAAAAAATGCACCCTGCTTTTCCATGAATATCATTAAAGTCCCAGGAAGACTAAAAGGTCCTATCAAATTCTAGAAGGTAGAAACAAGCAAAATTGTTCTGCTAGTTCAGAAATGTGCACTCTACCAGAGCAGAATCAGAATGAATTTAGCAGCCTCATAGGCCACCTTGTATTTTTTTAAACAGAAATTGTTTCCTCATATATTAAAACATTTGACTTCCTTAGTATCATGTAAATGTTCCAAATAAAGCCCTTTCAATCCATGAAACAGAGACTGAGGAATGTCACTTGCATCAAACATTAAGGCAGAAGCCCCCATTATTTGACTACTCTATGAGGAGGAAGAAAGGAGATATAGAAACATGCATGTATTAGAAAGCCATATAGTAAAGTGTCCCTAGTCATAAGGCAGTTAATATTTATTAAAAAATAATTGGTTGTTTTGAGAAAATACAGTAAAATAGATATACATTCATTTGTTTATAAATATAATTCAAAACTAGAAAACACAACTAAGTAAAACAAGTGGAGATGAGATATGGAGACAATAATATTCAGGTAAGTAAGATGGTTCAGGGGAGGGGGGAAGTACTGGCTACCATGATGTCAACTTGATTCCAAAACCCATTTGGTAGAAGGAAAGGACTGATTACTGAAGTTGTCCTGTGACTGACTTCTACATATGCATACACACACATACACATACAAGCACACACAGAAAAATAACAAATAAAAAAAAAGAAGAAAAAAAGAAAATATTTTCATTATGTGGTGCCTGGCCCTGGTCAGACCATCAATAATTTTTTATTCATGGTGGCTTCCCAAGCTAGAGAAAATGGTGACATGGATAACAAAATTTTTGCTCTGATGTGAGTATTGAATGAAAAAAACATATTTTAGTATCATTTAAAAATTATAAGTTGTCAAGGATGTTTCTTTGGGGGAAGCATTTTGACTGAGTTTGGGTGGTTTTGTTGTGCTTCTTACAAAATCAGACCCAGAGAATAAAAAGAAGGAGTCTTTGGCCTCAACTCTTGCTACTGGTTTATTGTGCTGACAAACCTTGGCTCAAAAGAGTTGACATGAATATCAATGCTACATTTAAAAATAAATTTATGAGAAATAAAAATAAGTAATTACAAATAATTATATTTAACCATGGTATTTTTTTCATAGCTATTTAAGGAAATGGGTAGATTAAGTTTGGCCCTGCTTTTTATTCTCATGTATTTTAGCTTTTTTATGAGTTTCAAGATGTAGACACATGATGGGAAAGTCTTCCCTTCCACAAGCCCAAAACCTAGAGAAAAGACAACTGCAAATTTCCTCACATAACAACTATTATTTTACATTCCAGGGAGTTGAATAGACAACTCTTTTTGAAGTATACTTAGAATGAATCCATACATGATCATAAATTCATAGTTCTATCTATCTCTCACTAGAAATATCTCCTTTGAACATTCAATTGGAGGTTTTCCTTTGCCCTCACATCAGAGATAATTGTTTGGCTCATTACTTATATTGAGTAAGCCAATTGAAGAAAATTACAGTTTTAAAAATAGGGCCACAATTTTATACAATTTTCTGATCATATTTGCTAATGAGAAATAGTACTAGTTGTCTAAGATTACATTTCTCAAAGCTATGTTTCTTGGAGATCTTACAATTTTTTTCATTAATTAAGTAGCTTCAGATTTTTTTTGATTGCAAAATGTTATATCAGCCAAAGTTTATAAGTCACTTCAAATCCATGCAATATGATAGGAATTTCCTAGGATAATTCACTCACTAAAATTTGTTTATTAATATAAACAAAAAATTAAAATTCAAATATTTATCCAAGATTTAATTGAATAATGCTCTGATCGTATGTTTATAGTAAAGTCAATAATTTAAAAAGCTGATGATATGTTTTAGAAAACTAAATAAATGCAATTTCCACTTTGTTTATCAAATCTATTGTTACAAAAATAGTTCATTTCTTTCATTTTTAAAATGTAGAATAAATCACAGCAAATGAAGTATTCTGAAGTTGAGTGAAATGTGTATGTTATTGGAAATAGTAGAAAATATTCCATCTAGAAATTTCTGTATTTTCTGTATTATTTTTCTTATAAACAAGAATATTTATTTACTTTCATAGTATATATATATATATATATATATATATATATATATATATATATATATATATATATCTCAGTGTTTAGTCTATACATATGTACACATGTGTGTCACATGTGTTCAGGGGCCTGCAGAGGCCAAAAGAGGGATTGATTTCCTCGTACTGGAGTTAAAGGAATATGAGCTGCCATGTGGATGTTGGAGATCAACTCAGTTCCCCTGAAAAAGCAATGCGTGCTCTGAAGCTCGGAGTTATGTCTCCAGCTCGGGGATTTTGTTCTAATAAAATGATGATTTCAAGTAGAAAATACAACCTTTCATCTAAGAAATGGACATTAAAATATTTGTTTATATATTTATTTACGATAACAATGCTATGGATAAATTTAAAGTACTCTATAGTACTATGTTAATGGTCCTCATATTTTCTTTTCAAACAAAATTGGGTGTTTCTTAGTTTCCTTTATTTTTTATGCTTCAGTGTTGTTCCCTCCACACCCATCACAGTGCTGTGAATCTACTGATGCTGGTGAAGGATTCAACATAATGCATAAAGTTTTACAGTTAGTTATTCAAGCTGAGGTCCCATCCCTGTAGTTTTCTGTGTTGGCATTTCCTTGCTTTTTTAAACAAATTGTGTGTGTGTGTGTGTGTGTGTGTGTGTGTGTGTGTGTGTGTGTGTGTATTATAAAAGAAACATCTTAGATAAATCACATAGTTCATTTGCTACATATACTGACTTAATGTTCTCCCAGGATTACTCAATTAAATAAAACTTTGTCTAGTAGCAAAGTCAAGTCCTTTATTTTTGCCAGTATATATTTTTAATTGAGTTATAACTTGGGCATACATGAAAAAGAACTGGAATGTGACGCTAAGGCAGGTGCATCCTAGAGGCATATTACTATACAAGTCATGTTATGTGAATATCACCATAAATGACATGAAGAAACATGTTCTGACACAGGTCAGATAGACAAAGGGGACTACGTTTCAGGTAATTACTATACCTTCAACCTCAGAGAAAATACTGAAATGTAACTGACAGTTTCTTTTGTATTGCACTTTCCTCAAAGACTAAAAACTTCCCTCCTGCTGCAAAACACATGATGAAACAGGATGTTACAGGAAGAATAAAATAAAGAAAAATGAGAGAGTAAAGTCCTCCATAGTGTAGGACAGCTCCTTCAGAAGGGAAACAAACAAATAGCTTCAGGAAGTCCCCAAAAGTGACAGGATTCACTAGACCCTTTTCCCCTCAAATAGTAAAGACTGCTAAGAGTCACATTCAACATTTAATCATTTCTCTTTCTCTATTTTTACTCTTGGTTATTTTGGAAGACTTATTCACTAAGATAATACTTAATCAACAAATTTCAGGCCAGGCAGTGGTGGCACACGCCTTTAATCCCAGCACTTGGGAGAGAGAGGCAGGTGGATTTTTGAGTTCGAGGCCTGCCTGGTCTACAAAGTGAGTTCCAGGTCAGCCAGGGCTATACAGAGGAAACCCTGTCTCTAAAAAACAAAAACAGAAATTTAATTTCAGTCAGGCTTTTTGTGCACATTTAATTTAGCTTCCTATGCATCCCATCTTTTCTATTGAAAATGTTAAAAATTTTACACTGGTTTTAAATGCTTTCTTCTATTTATCATTTATGCAATATCTGAGTTAGTTTTAATTTTCCTATTTTTCCTCTAGGCTGAAATACTTACTCTGATATTTTGTTTGAGTCAATTAATTTGCATTCATTGCTGACCATTGTGATTAGTTTATCACTATGTTGGATATTGGAATGCTTATGTAGTAGGGTATTGATTTTTCCCATTTGTCTGAGGATTGAGTTATATTTGGAAAATGTGTCTATTTTTCTAGCCAGATATTATTATTTTTAGTATAATATTAAGTAATTTCTACTTAATGTATCACTAGTGTTTTTCCTAAGGGGAGTCATAATCTCTCAGGACATCTATTGGTTCTGTGAGAATGTCACGCAGTCTTTGCAACAGTCAAAGTGTGAATGGGAATGTGGCTCTTATCACAGATCTGGTTCAGGTGCAGACTTGCCCCCAAACATGAGCAAGCTTAGTGTTCCACAAAAGGATACAAAGGATGCCCATACACAGTCTAGGATTAAAACTTTGGTACTCTCATTTTATTTCTGATATCTCAATCTCCTGAAACTCTGAAGTTTGTGTTCTTATCTTAGCAAAACTTTAGAATTATTTGTAATTTTCTTTTTCATCTGCCCTAGTATTGTTATAGGGCTCACCTCTCCCAGTTCACTTCTATTAGTGACTTCATGATATTCACTTTAACTTGATCAAAACAAAAGGCTCCTTCTACCCATTGGTCTTGGCTAGTTCTAGTTGTTAGGGAAAGATAGACAGAGGCACAATATGTGACTGTTTTTTCTTCTGTCACCATGCATATTCTGATATCCACCCATGCATAATCCATTTTATACTCATATTCTATTATTGATAATGAACTATATGTCATACAGACGTTTCTGTCTTATGGCTCCATTGTCAATATCTACATGTATGTTCACATGCTGCTGTTCTGGAAATATTGTCTATGTAGTCCCTAATACTTTTAGTTTATGATTATAAGTATGATCAGGTATCCATCATAAGTCAAAGAACATTTGTATTCTAAAATCAGGATAGGTGGTAATGATACTGTCATTAAAACTGTAAATATTTACATTTTAACTTCTACAAAGAAGCTCCAAGGGAGACATAACCTTCATTGCATTGGAAGTACCCTGCAGAAATCACAGATATTCATAGAGAAAATCCGGAATTGTCACATCCATATGTTCTGATGGAGATGCACAGGTATCAGCCCTAAACCTTAGCACATTTATTATACATAGAAGTTGTGCAGAATCATGAGATCAGCTAATCCTGGAAAAGGGAATTGTATTTCCTCTGCGCTGTAGCAGGGCTTTTCTCTTTATATGCCCAAGGCATTGAGATGTGCAGCAGAAGAACCACACTTGGGTCCTCGATCCATGGGCAAAACTCGGGTTCGGTTACAGGTGAGCAAATATTCGGCAAAAGTGGGGTGACAAACAGACTTGACACAAGGGAGTGTGGATCTGAATGTAATTTGTCAAATTGAGCATCAGACTTTTTATACAGAAAAAAATAGGGAAGTTAGGTGACACACAGACAAGGTACAATGAGGTTACTGGATTCTTACACAAAACAGAGGAATGCAAACACAGAAGGACTGGCAGGAACCAACTGGGATAAGATTCATTTTAACAACTGGGATCAAAAACAACTCCAGCTAAGGTCAGCTTAAGCTTAGAAGCCAGGGACAAGGGCTTCATGCCCTTGCCATAGTCCACCTTCTCCCTAGGCCATTGTAAATACTTGCATATGGGTGTAACTCTACTAGCTATAGTTCTAAGTATCTACTCTGGTTCCTCCTCAGGTCACAAACTTCCTTCTTCCTAGATAATCATGAATTCCTGTGTAGGGCAGTGACTTAGCTATCCATGCCCAAGGTTGGATCAAGGACTGCTTAGAATCTAATTTACCTATATGTCAAAATATGAATCCTTAAGAGTACTTGTAATAAAGCAATATTAAGGGAAAGCACACAGATCTGTTTACCAACTAAAGCAAGGACATTGGAGCAGTCATTATGTAGGATGTCACAGTTCCAGGAGACTAAGTTTCCATGAACTTTTTGTCTCAGGCCCACACCCAGGCTTTTCAGCCTGTCAGGTAGGTCATTACTAGAGTGGATGTAGCAGAGATCCTTGACATTGCCATACTCAAGTCAATAATATACATTAGGTTCACACTTCATAGGCTCCCTACATAAGATAATACAATTTCCACAATTCATTGATGTAAGCCTGATGTCTCTGACCAAGTTTGATGGAGGAGGAATGAGGAGAGCTTTGAAACAGAGGGTGAGCCTGAAAGATCCTGAGAAAAAATGTAACAGGTCACAAAGACCCTGAAACTGGGAAAAGAGAGTTCACTATTAGCAGAAAACCTTTACATAGCTGAACATAATAGCCTGAACATTTCTTGAATCTGTGTGCTTGCCCCTACTGTTCTTTGAATGCATGTATTTGCCAACTGATATAGCTCACTGCCAAGTGTTTAAGGTTTGGTTGATGGATTGAGATGCAGCTCACTGCCAAGTGTTTGTGGTAAGAATTTCACTTTGCACCTGTGTATCTGAGCATGACAAACCTCTGGGCACCCATTCTGGGCACCCATTCCATGTACCTCGTACCCATGACATTTTCTTTGTACCCATTTTTCTTTAGAAAGAATAGATATCATCAGATCAGGGAAATCCCCAACTCCCCCTCCTCCTTCTCTCCCCCTTGAGAGACCATAAAAACTGGGTCCTCATTTCTCTCAGGGTCGACTCCTCTATCCACTTCTGGGATATGATTCGTCCCCAGAGCTCTGGCTTTCCCCGAATAAAGCCTCATGTGATTTGCATCAAGCCTGGTCTTCTGTGAGTTCTTGGGGGATTCGCCAATATCCCGTGACTTGAGTGGAGGTCTCCCTACGGGGGTCCTTTCAAGCCCTTCAAGTTATGTCAATTTTTCCTTTGTTCTGCCCCTTTCATACCATATCTAAAAGTTCTTTTAGTATGGTCCAAAACAGTAGGTGATTGTTTTACATGGAAAAATTAAAGAGAAATGCTATATCATAATTTGTAATTCATCCTAAAATTTATCACTGTACTGGAGAATCTGGTTGACTTACATGCCACCAAATAATAATCTCATCTATATTACCCCATCTTTATGTCACTGAAAACAAGTAAATCCCTGCCTTCTCTTAGCTTCTGCTTGTATTTGCCTTCTCCAGCTGGTGTGTGTGTGTGTGTTTGTGTGTGTGTGTGTGTGTGTGTGAGAGAGAGAGAGAGAGAGAGAGAGAGAGAGAGAGAGAGAGAGAGAGAGAATATGCATGTCTGTGTGGGTGGATGTGTTTATCTGTGTATGAATGCTTATCAATGTGAAGACTAGGAAAAGTGTAACATTCATTTCACCTGGCATGAGCAGGACAGGCAGTTCTGGGATTCTTCGTTATTATGTGGTGCTGAGATACAAACAATTTTCATGATTGCACAGCAAACATTATTTTAGCTGACTTTCTAACCATACTGCAAATGTTATTTTGTTTGTACATGTTAGAAATCCCATTATGCCATAATTCCTTCTTGATCTTCCAAGTATTATACAGTTTAGAAGCATCATTGAATATTAATATTTTTGTTTTTTAATTTTGATATTATAATTTTTTCTCCGTAACTCTTTCATGTATCCCTCCTCCTTTTCCTTGAAATACATTATTTTTGTGCACATTATGAATAGGAATATACATATATATTCCAGAAATATTACCTGTTCAGTTTATGCAATGCTACCTACTTATATGTTACAGGGTTGACTGTTCCTGGACAAAGTTTTGGTGTACTTACTCTCTGGAAGCTACCTCTCTCTTCTCTGCTTATCACAGTTGCCTATGGTTCTTTCTGTAGGATTGAGGCCATGAAATTTGACATTTATTGGCATTATCCAAAAATGAATAACATTTTTATTTCACATGTGGGTGGTCATGTTGATGAGACTTTATGAGCATAGCATTTAACATTTCTAGGAGACACAATCTTACACCAACTTCTTTATGCTCCTCAGGTTCTTACAAATATACTGCTCCACCTTCCAATGTTCCCTGAGCAATGGGTATGGAAGTGTTTTGTAAATGTATCTACTGGGACTGGGTTCCACAACTCCACATTTGGATGATTGTGATGTTCAGTATTGCTCTTTTTTTTAATTATACTAGTTTTATATGTTGTTTGATAATTTCTTATATAAAAATATTGTGTGTGTATTTTTAATTTACTACCTCTCAGGTTCTACTTTTTATTCTTTTTCATTTTTTTTATTAGATATTTTCTTAATTTACATTTCAAATGCTATACTAAAAGTTC
Organism: Mus minutoides; assembly: GCA_902729485.2. Taxonomy (NCBI): domain Eukaryota; kingdom Metazoa; phylum Chordata; class Mammalia; order Rodentia; family Muridae; genus Mus; species Mus minutoides. The sequence continues at coordinate 34,821 of CACVCL010021527.1, forward strand.
CCTTGGGGCTGGTGAGATGGCTCAGCGGGTAAGAGCACCCGACTGCTCTTCCGAAGGTGATAAGTTCAAATCCCAGCATCCACATGGTGGCTCACAACCATCCGTAACGAGATCTGGCGCCCTCTTCTGGAGTGTCTGAAGACAGCTATAGTGTACTTACATATAATAAAAAAAAAAAAAAAAAAAAAAAAACTTCTGTCCTACAACAAAAAATTTAAAAAAAAAAAAAAAAAAAAAAAAAAGTTCCCTCTACCCTCCCCCTGCCCTGCTTCCCTGCCCACCTACTCCCACTTCTTAGCCCTGGCGTTACACTGTATTGGGGCATATAAAGATTGCAATACCAAGGGGCCTTTTTTCCCAGTGCTACATATGCTACATAGGCTTCTGCTACATATGCAGCTAGAGACACGAGCTCTGGGGATTCTGGTTATTTCATATTCTTGTTCCTCTTATAGGGTTGCAAACCCCCTCAGCTCCTGGGGTTCTATCTCTAGCTTCTCCATTGTGGACCCTATGTTTCATCATATAGATAGATGACTGTGAGGGTCTACTTCTGTATTTGTCAGGCACTGGCATAAAGCCAGAGACACTGAAATTTATAGAGGAGAAAGTGGGGAAAACCCTCGAATATAAGGACACGGGGGAAAAATTCCTAAACAGAACAGCAATGGCCTGTGCTGTAAGATCAAGAATTGACAAATGGGACCTTATAAAATTGCAAAGCTTCTGTAAGGCAAAAGACCCTGTCAATAAGACAAAAATGGCACCAACAGATTGGGAAAGGATTTTTACCAATCTTAAATCTGATAGGGGAGTAATAATCAACATCTACAAAGAGTTCAAGAAGCTGGACGCCAGAAAAATGAATAACCCCATTAAAAAATGGGGTACAATGCTAAACAAAGAATTCTCAACTGAGGAATTCTGAATGTCTGAGAAACACCTGAAAAAATGTTCAACATCCTTAAATCATCAGGGAAACGCAAATCAAAACAACACTGAGATTCCATGTCACACCAGTCAGAATGGCTAAGATCAAAAATTCAGGTGACAGCAGATGCTGGTGAGGATGTGGAGAAAGAAGAACACTCCTCTATTGCTAGTGGGATTGCAAGCTTATACAACCACTCTGAAAGTCAGTCTGGTGTTTCCTCAGAAAATTGGACATAGTACTACTGGAGGATCCAGCAATACCTCTCCTGGGCATATACCCAGAAGATGTTCCAACTGGTAAAATGGACACATGCTCCACTATGTTCATAGCAGCCTTATTCGTAATAGATTCTACTTTTAAATCTGTCTAAATTCTTCTCTTCCATATCTTCCTCATTTCACATACTAATTTTTTTTATTAATACTGTTCATAGCTACATGGGTCTAGGGTTACCCTCCAGCACACATCATAGACAATATTCCAGAGTCTACAATCATAAAGAAATCTGCCTGTCCTTCCATACTAGCTATCAACTTCAGTTGTTCCTCCAATATTCATTGGGGCTCAGATGTACCCATTACATACACGATGGAAGGTAGATTAGGCTGATCTTGTGGAGTGCTTAACAGGCTGCAACTGATGTTGCAAACTTATGAGTGTGATAGTACTGTAGGTTCAGAGAACACTGTTTCTGTCCATGTCTTTTATATAATCTGGCTCTTCCATACTCTTTAGACTCTCTTTAATGATGTTTCTTTAGCTTTATTGTGAGGTATGTTATATAGATATACCAATTATGGGTAAGCGCTCCACAGAAACTTAGTCTTTGTATTTTGTTGAGATATGAATATCTTTTAAAAATATTGTCTAATGCATAAGGAAGCTTCTCTGATGAATGGTTGACAACTGTACTGATCTATACACAAATGGATTCAAAGGCAAGGTTGACAGTATACTCCTGTGGAATGGGCTCTAAACCAAGTAAAACATTTTCTAAATTCTAATGTATTTCTAAATGTAGGCATATAAAATATACTTTTTATATAATGTATTAGTTAACTAATTGATACATTATATAATATCTGCATCTTATATAAAATTTTGTCAGCATTTACTTTGGGAGATTAGTGAATTGAAGTCTTGCAAATCGCCACTATTTTAATGCTAGCAAAAGACTTTGAAACAGTAGATTTTTATGAATTCATAAAAGGTATTTGTCTGCAGGTCAGTAAACAGAAAGGTGGATTGCTGATTCTTCGTTTCCAAAACAAGCCTAACATTGAATTCAGTTACGCACTGCACAAAGGCTTAGCTCACCGAGCTTCACGAATATCTTTCACTTCTGGAAAAACTTCTAAAACTCCTTCATCATTCAAACTCAGCTCATATTAATACTTCAGTGCACATGGTGTAAATTTGTAATGAGAGGTTTGACTTGCTCAACTCCAAAGAAAGAATTTAGGTAACTATCAGGCCTCTCAGCCACATACATGAAAGTGTTTATCCTTCTGTGCACTGCAGCCATTTTCAGAGTACATTCCCGGTGGAAGGAGAATCTAGTATCAGTAACAGGAATTAGATAAGGAACAAAAAAAATAGTGAGTTATTAAAAATAGATGAATTTGATTCTTAGTTTTGCTTGTAGCTGATTTCTTGGGAGAAGAGTTTCCCAGAGGTATTAAAGTAATAAATTAGTAAATAAAGCAGCTAAGCATATTAGAAATATGCATGTACCTCAGAAAATTGCTTGACCAGGGGATTTAACATTTTATCTACATGTCAAGACTTCATTTAACTGTATTTTATGAGTTCTCTGGATGAAAAACTGCCATGACTTTAATTTTTTTTTACCCGAATAGGCTTCTCCAGGTTTCAAAGTTAGTTTCCTGTTGAATATATTTTGTCATTTTTGTGCTCCTAAAAATAAAGAATGTTAGTTAGTTCAAGAATTCTAGCAATCTCAAAGATTATAAACTAAATTATATAGTATACTGCAGTCATTAAAATTGAATGGCAAAAGGATACAGGGTTTTTTGTTTTGTTTTGTTTTGTTTTTTTTGAGCTGGAGAGCTGTCTCACAAACTCACCATGTTGACCAAAGGCATATACTTAATGAGAGAACTAATGGTACCTACACTACTCAGATACATTCAGAAGGCTAACTGGGTCATTTTTTTGTATAAATTACCTAAATACAAGATGTTGCTGGACAAATTAGGAGATATAATATATATAATTTGATAGAACAAATATGTTTTCTATACTAATTGGGACATCATCAATTTTAATTAATTATCATTTATAATTTGTCAAGTGTTTTTTTCTTTTATTATATGCATAATAATTCTAGACAGTGTTCTAGTAAATTTTCAAAGAGTAAGATAATGACATGTATCACTACATATGTAACTTCAGCTTTTCTGGAGGTGAGGGATCAGTTAGATTGAAATATTTTGCATATGCCACTTTATGTCATTAAATATCCTATAAGTTTACTTTTTTTTAAATCATTGCATTACAATAGATTATTCTTTTTTTTTTTTTTTCTTTTCTTTTCGAGACAGGGTTTCTCTGTGCACTCCTGGCTGTCCTGGAACTCACTTTGTAGACCAGGCTAGCCTCAAACTCAGAAATCTGCCTGCCTCTGCCTCCCAAGTGCAGGGATTAAAGGCATGTGCCACCACCACCCGGCTCACAATAGATGATTCTTAAGGTATTAGAGTGACTATGCTCATGGGCTATATGATAAAAATCTGTCCATATTTTTTTTTTAACCATCAAACTTTAAATCTGGAGAATGAATGTTTTGAAGTATTCCAAATCTCAGGAAAATAGAAACAAATATTTTAATAAATTTCTTTAGAATACATATTCTTTGCTTTGCTTTCTTTTTCTTCTGATGGCAAAGCCTCATGTTTTCTTGGGTGGAATATATTTGAGAAAGATTATGTGTCTTCAAGTAATTTGAAGCTTCAGCCATGATACCTCAATAATATGGTGACCAAATAGATTAAAAAAATTTCACTACCTATAGATATGGTAATATGGAAGGAAGATGTCTCATCATGCCCCTGCCCTAGAAGAAACTACATATTATCTATTTTAATGCCATTAATAATCCTGAGTTCAATTGTTGCTAACCATATGTGTATAAGTGACTGACCATATACTGAAACACTAGCAACCAACCAGTGGATGGAAAAAGTATATATTTGCTGGAATTAAGGCATGTACCACAACCAACACACAGCTATGAAGAGAATATATTTGTTTTAAGAACAAATAAAACAGATATTTAAAAACAGATATTCTTTAAGAATTTAAATTACAATGTTATTAAAGTAATAGCAGCAAAAAGAATGATGACAGTTCTAAAGAAATATAAACTTGCATATCTGACCAGCAGATTCCTGAAGAGTTGATTATTATCAATTAGTTTCAGTAATATCTCAATCAAAATGGCAACAGAACATCTCTCACATGTTCATCAGTATATAAAGTAATTGGCATGCCTATATATTGAGGGTGAAGCTACAAATTAATGAAGCCATTGTGACAGCAATATACACATACTGAAAGAGTTAACAAGTACATGCAATTGTATGATCCCACATTCCAATTATAGACAAGTTTATAAAGGCCATGCAATAGGCACCTTAGACACACCAGACTTATTATTTTAGCAATCAACCCAAAGTTAATCACAATAATCTGGTGTTTAGGATATGAAATCTTCAGCCATGATAACTCAACAATATGTTGTGTGCCAAAGGAGACTATGTAACGAAGATTTGGTCTAAAAATATTATTTAATATAATATACAAAAGCACATGATCTTGGAATTTTATAAAGACATCCAGTGGTTTCCATAAGATATTTGAGCTGGAGAGATATTATGCTGCTTGGTATAAAGGAGAATCTAAAGTAATAAACTGTATATTCTCACTTACAAGTAAGACACACAGGAATATAGATGAAAAAAGTAGATTACCTGGTGTGGTGGTGAAAGGAATGGAGAGATTATGGTTAAAGGGTCCAAAACTTCAGCAAATGATGCTTCAGCCTTGGAGAAGATATTCAGTCTCCTAGGAGAGTAAGTCTTACATATTTTCTCCATATACAACAAAATGTGCTAACTGTATAAGAAATGGGATTGCTCATGAGTCTGATGAATAATCTATATATATTGCTGTACTTCTTAAATATATTCACTTTTAGTTAATTATCCAGTATTAAAGTTGATATATATATATATATATATATATATATATATATGTATATATATATATTTAATTTGTCTATTTAGTATTTTTAAAAATTACATATTGAAACTCAATCAATAATCTAAAGCAAATTAGGTGAGGAACTATTGGGGCCCCAAAGCCCCTGGCATCTCAGTCTCTATCTTGTCCCTGGGCCATCATCTATTAACTAGCAGTCTTTGGTTTCTTCTATTCTCTTGCTTTTGTTCCTGTAATTGACTCAGGACATTTTACAATAGAGAGTTTTCTGGACTTTTACAATGGGGACATTCCCTTCCAGACATTTTACCTGTCCCTCACAACTGTTTTATATCAAGTCTGTGTTTTTGTTTTGTGGTTTGATTGATTGTTGTTGTGTGTTTCATGTTTATAAGAAAAAAAAAATCTACTGTACGGGGACTGATGGTTACTTTTCCTAGAAAGATCTCTGTAACTGTGATTGTTGGTTTCAGTAGGTGATAAGGTGCTCCTCTCTTGAAATTACAGCTAGAAAAATTAATTTTGTCTGGTTTAAACATGTAAATTTATTCAGTCACTTCATTTTTGCTTGTGATTGGTTTTAAAAGTGTAAATGTTATTGGCTATGATTAAAAATTTGTAACATTGGTAATAGAAAGTTGGCTCAAAACTGGTAACTCCTGGTTGGAATAATTCAGAACTAAAACATGTAGCATGAGCCAACCCAGGGAATAGGTCTCTAAAGATACATCTAAATTGGGTAATATTTTATGTAATTCTTATCCTAGAAAACAGACTTATAGAGGATAGGATTGAGGTAAGTGTCTCTTTGATGTATTGGAGGCTGCACCATCTTGCATTCCTGTGCAGGAATGGGCAGACAAACTTTGTAGCATGGGGGTGATTCACTTGGTGTTTTGGAAGAGACTGGATTATTAGATGTTGAGTTTTGCTTTCCAAAGTTCTGGCATGCTCCGTGCTGCCATTTCAGAATGAACCAGGCTCACTAACTGCGGTTCAAAAGTAGGGAAACACTTAACTTTGTAATGTGAAAATAATGCTTTTGGTGTTGATTTTAAAGAGAACAGATTTTTTTACCCTGTTAAAATTGGGTTTGCTTGCCAAAATTGTGGTTGTGCTCTGGTGTTACAAGAAAAACTTTAAAAAATTATAGTTGAATTGCCAGTGTTCCATTGACTGCAGTTTGCAATTTTATTATAGGCTCATAATTTTTAGATTGCAAAGGTCAACTTTGAGAAAGTCATGAAATACTTGCCCCTCCAGAAAAGAGAGGCTCATTAACATTTCTCAGACCACAGAGTGGGAACTGACCTGTATGTGGGGACACATTCTGCAGGACGGTTGCCCAACTTCAGACAAGGGAAATCATTATCACATCATTCCCTAAAGATCAATCAGTTTAAAGGATGCACTGTTGCACTAATCATATTGTACCTAGTTGCTAATGCTCTATTCTGCACCTTGAAACCATATAAAAGCTCACAGAAAGGACGGCTGGAGCCGCTGCCTCTCCTTTGGGTCTGGGACAACCCCAGTGCAGTGGAACAATAAATTCTTCTTGCTTTTAGCATTGATCATTACTCCACATGGTTCACTCAGGGAGTCCCCAGTAAGCTAAGGCTCTCCTGAGTCTAAAAGCTCACCCATATTTGTAATTAAGATGGTTGCTAGAGTAATAAAAGTTAAAAACAGCTGTAGCTAGTATGGGTCTGCTGCCCATTTTTACACAAACTTTATTGGATATAGTGGTAGAAGCAAATTTAACACCCCAAGATTGGAAAGGAGATTTCAGAGGGAATTTATCTGGTATCAAACAAGTTCCTGATGAACTGTTACAGGAAATTTGTCGATAGGTTGCTAAAAGCAGCTAGTAGAATTTTTGGAGACCTTCAAGCAGGAATTCCTTTTATTACTCAGTTGTTTTAATGAAAATGTTAATCTGCCATTCGGCCATCTGGCCATACAAAGCAAAGACAGACATACCAGGATACATTTATCTTTGTGCAGCAATTGGACCCTCATACAATCAAGGTCTGGTTATGGCTGGGCCCTTGCAGAGGATTACAGTACAAATGATTTCACAGTCCTGAGGTGATAAGGAATGTTTTAAGTATGGGCACATAAATCTTTTTAGGTAAGACTGTCCAAAAATTAGAGGCCTAAACAGACAATAGAATAGCTCCTCTAGAATCTCTCCTCACTGCTGGAGGGATAGTCTTTGGACCGGGCCTCAGACAATAGGCTCAGTTTAGGAAATATTTACATTTGAGTTAATGCTAAACTCAGAGAAGCCTCAGTTATTTAATGTGGCACTGCTATTGTTTTGCAAACCTGGGGGGGGGGGGGGCGCTGGCCTCTGGGAACCTGGGGATTACTCTTAAGCCAAAACAGCATTATTACAGATCTATCAAGGTGTTGTTCAAAACAAAGTTCAAACTTAAGTTTTATGAAAGGTTAATGAGACTATGGCACTTGTAGAGGTATTAGAACCTGGCTGGCCTACTCCATATAGAATCATTATGGATTTAGAGGATTGTTCTTTCTTCCTTTGCATCCTGATGTTTGTAAAGGATTTGCTTTTAGTGTGTTTCCTTGTAATTTTAAAGAACATATGGAGCAGTATCATTGGTTCGCTTCAAGTAATGGCTAGTAGCCTTACATTGTGTAAAAAAATTAAAAAAAAAAAGTCTCTGATTCAATGCAAGAAGTTAGGACTTTAATTCTTTCAGTGTATATTCATAACATTTTATTAGCTGATCTCTCTGAAAGTAACTTTACTACAAACCTTTGCTCTTACACTACAAGCTTACAAGCTTGGAAATTTTAGGGGTGTAATTGTTGCTCCAGAAAATATTCAGAGGCAATATCTTTTTCAACATTGGGCCTCAGTTATATACAAGAAAAATTGTGGCACAGAAAATTCAAGAAAGAGAAGATGATTTGCTTACTTCAAATTATTTTCAAATTTTTCCAGATGTTTTTTGGCTAAGACCTCACATGAGGCTCACCATAGGAGGACTTAAGCCATTGTGGATGTTATTAAGGGAGATGCAAATTAACTGGGTAGAGAGAAATGCCTTTGCCGAAAGTAGAGGAAGCTTCTATAATCAACTGTCTTCAGTTGTAATCAATTGTTAGTTATTGTTGTTCATTGTATCCACAGCAATTCTTTGGCAATAGAGAGGATTAACATGGATTCATCTTCCTTCACCTCCAAGTAAAATTTTAACATCCTGCTATGAAGATGTTGTGGTGTTAATTAAAAAAAAGTTGTAGGAGAAAATGAAAATCATGAAAGTATTTTGGAATGAATGTCTTAAAAACTCGATGAAACATCTATTCCTTGTTCCAAAGAGCAAGTAAATTGGTTATTAAAGAATACTGATATTTGGCATACTGCATAGTAAACTTCTTAGGCAAAATTTATAATCACTATCCAAAAGATAAGTTGTTAAAATTTGCTTCTATACATGCTTTTGAAGTTCCTCTACATTTATTCACACAACCCATATAGGTGCATCTACTGTATTTATAAACAACCCTTCTATGGGAGAGTATATGTGATTGTATCACATCTTTATTCTTTTGAATGTCCTCCTGCTTCAGCACAGATATTTGAACTACATGCTGTAGCTACTATTATTGAAATGTTAAGAAAATCAAGCTTTAATTTGTATACTGATCGCATATAATCTCATTCTTTATATCATCAAAATATTAATGGCTTAAGATAATAATTTGGTAATTTTAGAGAATTTGTATGTCAAATTGTAAAGACTTGTTCTTAGTGTCCTCAGTTTCTACCTGTTCCACATAGTGGTGTTAATTCTCAAGAACTTATACTTAATCAATTATTGTAAATTGATACTCATATTTCTGATTTTAGAAAAATAAAATAAGTACAGGTGACTATTGACAACTTTCAGGCTTTCTAATTACAACTTCTTTAACAGGAGAAGCAACTAAAAATGTAATTAGTCGTTGCCTGCATTAGTTTTTTTATACATATGCTTGGTGTTCCAAATCAGATTAAACAGATAATGGATCTGGCTATTACAGTCGAGCATTTGAGATGTTTTGTCAACAATTTACCATTACCCATATTACTGGGATTCCTTATAATCCTCAAGGACAAAGTACTGATATACAGGTATTATGAAACTTTAAAACAATATCGTCATAAAATAAAAAAAAGTTATATCCCTGTACACCACAAATTTATTTAATTCATGTTCTTTTTATTCAAAAATGTTTAAGAATTTGGAAACCAAGGAACTTTCTGGGTGTCTATGGCACTCTACAACCAGGCATACTAATGCCTAGGTGAAATGGAAGGATCCACATACCTGCACACAGCATAAACAGGTATTTAATATGGGTAAGAGGGCATGTTTGTGCTTTTTTTTTTTTCCCAAGGATTCTGAAGAAGCATGCTAGCTCCAAGAGTGATTGGTGAGACATGCTGATGAGCTTTCAGAGTATCCTGACAACAGTGACTGGAAAGCTGTTTTGGACATATGTTCCTGACCCACCTTTGCTTGCCTATATCCCAGATTGGACAAGCTACCTTGCTTCAAGCTTTTAGACCTTGTGGCACAGAGAACATGGAGACTGGAAATCGCCTTCAAAAACTTAATCAAAAAGAGTTACAATGAATATTCTCTTTCCTTTAATGTGACCAGTTATTTTGACTCAACTGGTCTAAAAACTAATCCAATATTAGAAATAAGTCTTGATTTGGAAGGCTGGTTCTGGACATTTTTTTAGAGACATTTGAAAGTTAGCTGCAGTTTTCTATGATGATATGTAAGCAATACATAAAATTGGGACAGGATCTGGATTTCAAACAAATGTTAGAAATTGTGTTAAGGCTCCAAATCTGTTATTGTTTGGTCATGTTGAAATTACTTTGTTTGTTTCACAGTGTTTAATGTAAGCTGTATTGATTGTATGCTTCTTAATTGTGTTAGTGTGTTGAAACACGGTATGTGTATTATGGTGGTCTATCAACCAGGGTTTGTTTTATTGCCTTTGAGTATTACAGGACCTTGGTATTCTGAAAGAAGCTTGTAGGTTCTGAAAGAAGAGACTTCAGGAACTCTTCAATAACACCTTGTGGAGCACCTGGGATTCAGCCCTACCTTCTCCCCTTCCTGGGCTCAGTGCTTGGCTTACTAATTCTACTATCGCTAGAACCTTTTCTCCCTAATAAAATTATGACCTTTATTAAGGGACAAATAGATGCATTTAAGGCCCAACCCTTGCAGATTCATTACCACCCGCTGGCAATTTCAGATCTGGGAGATGATTTTGATGACATTTTTATCAACAGCCCTTAATATAACCCAGGTCATGCTTGGCCCTTCACCTTTCCAGTGCAATGGACTGGGTAGCCAGTGATGGGCACCTGAGAGGAGGAAGCCGCCCTTAGTATGAATGGCAACCTAAGACAGGGAATCCCGATAAGATGATACCCACACCCCCATAATGGATAAGACCATTCTGGGCATGACTGTCCTTGCAATCTTTCTGACCTAAGATAGGCACAGTCCCCTTGGAGTCTCTAGGACCAAGCTGAATTAGACATTGCCACCCTAAGTACATCTTGTTTTTGTATACAAAATAGAAGGACCTCTTGAGGCCCAAAGGTCCCCGACATCTCAGTCTCCATCTTGTCCCTTGGCCATCATCTATTAACTAAGCATCTTTTGTTTCTTCCACTATCTTGCTTCTGTTCCTATAATTGACTAGACACATTTTACAATAGGGGGCTTTCTGGACTTTTACAATAGGGACATCCCTTTCCAGACATTTTACAATGTGGACATTCCATTTATGTTAATGTATAACAAAGCGATAATACCAGTTTGCCCTGTGTGCCTGAGCAAATAATGTTTGTGGTTTTCAGTTTTTAATCCCTATGTTTCCCAAGAATAAATGAGACTTGAACAGAATTTTTGTCTTGCATACTTCCTTCGTGTCTTCTGATGAAAAATTTTTTGTTGAGCCTGGCGTGTTGGCGCACACCTTTAATCCCAGCAATTTGGAGGCAGAGGCAGGCGGATTTCTGAGTTCGAGGCCAGCCTGGTCTACAGAGTGAGTTCCAGGACAGCCAGGGCTACACAGAGAAACCCTGTCTCAAAAAAAAAAAAAAAAAAAAAATTGTTGCTGCTTCCTTCCCTGAGACCCCTGTGGCTTAAGTCCTTCATGTATGGGCAGAGAATGGTTTTGAACTGTGCTTAAGTTATTTTATAGAATCTTCGTTAAATGTTATACATGACTGAAGATTTACATTTTGAGATAAATGCTTTTAGTATAGTGCACATGAAGACTGGAGCTATAGTTAAACCCTACCTATCAAAAATGTTTACAATAACAACAATGCCTAAAAAGAAATCTGAATTATGAAAACTGAAACCATGTCTACAGTTGAAATAGTAAGTTGGCTTTCTCTAAGTTCAGCCATCAACTGGAATGGAAAAAAAGAAAAAATCAGTGCCAGTCCTGAAAATTAGTTTTAGGTCAAATGTTACTTTTAAATGTATTTTTCAAATAACTTTCTTTTCTTCACAGACTGATAGAGAAGAGAATAAAACCTGAAGACCAATAAGGAGTAACTTATGAAATCGTCACCCTTAGGGAGGCAGAAGTGAGAGCAAAGTAACTTTTTACTTCCTTTTGGTTCTGCATGCTTTAAAAAAAAATGCCAAAGCAGTTTCATTTAGCCAGTTGATTTTAAATTCTACCTGGAGGCTGCCTTTGTAGAACTTCTTTGATATTTTATGGTTCTGCAGTTTTAGGAGCATGATAAACGGCACAAAGATTATAAATAGTATGCAGGAACATCTAGCCTCAAAACAGGGAGCAGCTTAGATACTGACTTCAGAAATGTATTAACAGTCAGTCCAGTTAAAATTTCACTTGTGTATCTAACATGACCATTGGTTTAATGGAACATTACCTGATTACTTCTATCATAGATCTTCATTATTTAAATGTTCTAAATCTCTTTCTTTCCCTTTGCAAGTAATGTATAACCCATATAGAGAAAGATACCTTTTGGTGTCTATTATCTTAACACCTTAGCAATACATCTCCCAGTACACTTTCATAACTCTTCTGAAAGCATGCAGCACACACACAGGCAGAAGAATTGCTACCCTGGTTACTAAACATTTAGGGGAAAATATAAAACCTATCAATGGGGCTGATTGTGAAATATGGGAGCTCTGTGGTTTCCATCAAGTAAAGAGCAGCATGAGTATGTTTCTAATGTGATCCAAAGCATTTAGCATGTTACATATGAAAATCAGAAAATCACCCAAAATGTGCCATTAAAAAAAAGAAAAGAAAGAAAAAAATCCTTTTTGCTCCTTAAAATTTAACAAGGACTCTGTTGGTCTTCAATTGTAAAATATTGTCTCCATTGAATCAAGTCTATGTTACCATTTTCTCTAATTTTAGAGAAACAGTAGGGATGCAAGTGATGTCAGTACTGGATGCAATTTCTTTCATTATAAGTGAAATCACTCCTGCTGAGCCTGAGGACTCTTCAGCACTTTTGCTTTCCCTGAGAGAGCAATAATTGATTATTCCAAACCTTAACATTGCCACACAGGACAAGGAGACAGTCTCCAGATATACCTGCAATGCTTTTGCTAACTTTAGCTTTTCAAAAGATGATATAGATTTCATAAATACGTTATTACACTGTGCGTTCAGAAGCAGAAGACGCACACAAAAGGCTGAAAAGGGAATGGTTTCAACCTCAAGCAGAAAGCTATTATTATCACCATCCAGGATTCCAATTAAAGAATATCCAAGAGAAAACAACGGTAGCAGAGATAATATCCAGGATTTCAAATTAGCTTTCAAGAACTGCATGTTTAAAAAGTAAAAATAAGGAAAAAGAGTCACATCTTACAAATTCCACAGTTTTTTTTTTTTCAATATTAGCTAATATAAGTAAAATGAAGCTGAGAACAGGATGTCCTTAAGTTGATAACACCAAATTATTTTGCTCTTAAATGTAATGAAACAATATGTAGCTTTTCATTTTATATCACTAAAATAAAAGTAGGAAACCAAAAGCACAGGGCACAATACATTGTTTGGCATTTTTTAAGTGGTTCAATTGACAGATACTAAAGTCACATTCTTAAGCAATTGTCAAATACTAGGCATTTAGTACTTTTGTAAGTTAAGGTACAATTGAAAGTGTTTAGGATGGTTAATAATCGTAAGCAAGTATAAATGCAAACAACTATAGAAATGATGACAGTGTTTAAGAGATTTGTATATGGTAACTATCAAGCCACCTCTTTAGTTCTTTCAGAAATCCTCAAAGCAATCATCAAAGAAAGAGTATTATGAAATTTTCAGGAACATTCAGTAACATTTTCATGTTAGCAGAGCTAACAGCCTCATAGAAGCAAGGTCCGAGTCACCAGTGCTAGTCTTACTATAAATTCCTTTTGAGTGTTATGCTGATTTTAAACATAAGGGTGTTTGTATAAAGGCCAAGATGCACTTTCATAATGAACATAACTGCCCTGTGAAGTAGATCATGATTGTTATTCCTGTTTTAAAATGATTCCAGAGATTTTAGCCAGGTTAAATAGACTTGAAAGATGTACCCTTAATCTTTGGCTCGAAGGCCATCATATATTAAAGACAAACTAGATACATTCTTGTTCATGATTAAACTTCTGTTTCTAAAGGACAGGCTATGGCCCACCTGTAGCATTAAGTACAAATGGTTCTATACTACCTGTTCCAGGAGACAGCAAACATGCCTTTGTTTCAAAAGTTGTTATGACTATTTTGCAAATATACCTTTGCTTCAGGAGTTGTTATAACCATCTTGCAGAACGACCTTTGTTCCAACAGATTATTATGAACACCACTTGCTATGGCCACCTTGTTATGTGGTCTGTAACCCTGTCTATTTCTTTGCCAAAACGCCATTTGGAAATCCCGTTCCCCTCAGCTACAAGAACTTTGCCTTCCATGCTTGGTTGTGTATTGTTTTGTCCTCTTGTCTCTTTAAGAGCTATTTTCCTTTTTTTTTAAAGATATTTTCTTCATTTACATTTCAAATGCTATCCCCAAAGTCCCCGATACCCTCTCCCCACCCTGCTCCCTTACCCACTCACTCCCACTTCTTGGCCCTGGCATTCCCCAGTACTGGGGCATATGAAGTTTGCTAGACCAAGGGGCCTCTCTTCCCAATAATGGCTGACTAGGCCATCTTCTAATGCATATGCAGCTAGAGACCCGAGCTCTGGGAGTACTGGTTAGTTCATATTGTTGTTCCACCTACAGGGTTGCAGACCCCTTCAGCTCTTGGGTACTCCTCTCTAGCACCTACCTTGGGAACCATGTGTTCCATCCTAGAGATGACTGTGAGCATCCCCTTCTGTATTTGCCAGGCACTGACAAAGCCTCACAGGAGACAGCTATATGAGAGTCCATTCAGCAAAATCTTGCTGCCATATGCAGTAGTGTCTGCATTTGGTGGTTGATTATGGGATGGACCCCCGGGTGGAACAGTCTCTGAATGGTCCATACTTTCATCTGAACTCCAATCTTTGTCTCTACAACCCCTTCCATAAATATTTTATTCCCTATTCTAGGGAGGAATGAAGTATCCACGTGTTGGTCTTCCTTCTTGATTTTCTTGTGTTTTGGAAGTTGTATCTTGGGTATTCTAGGTTTCTGAGCTAATATCCACTTATCAGTGAGTGTATACTATTTTCTGAAGAGCCAATGAAGGAGGAGTAGACCTAGGTTAGAGGAAAGATTGGGAGGGGAGGCTGTAGGATTGAAAGGATGGGAACTTATTCTTGAAATTGTATGACAGAAGAAAATTTTCAATAAATAAAAAAAATCTTCCCCATTTAATCCACACATCATGGGAGGCAGCCCCTACACATCAATTTTTTTTAAAGCTGCTTTAATTAATTTGGCCATGATAGTTTGGGTTGGTGGCCTTTTTCCTCATATCTTTGGAATTAAATTTAGGTGACTTGAACAAGATATTTAGGCTTTCCCAAACCAAATGTAACATTGTTTCTAATAGTCTTTCACATCTGGAACAGAGGCACTCTGTTCTTTCTTATTCTACCTATTATTCTTGCAAAGAACTAGATTTAATAGCATATATAAGTAAAAACCAGAAATCAAAGGTACAATTCTTCTAATAACAAAAAGTATAGACTTGTCTACATTTAGATAATGTATTTTATAATTAAGATAGAATATCCTAGTACTGGTAACAGTTTATTACTCAAATTATGTAAATATTTAATCCAATTTTATAATGACAGGAATTTCAAATCTCCTTATAATTTAAAAAAAAAGTATTCAAGTGGACTATAGTGGACATACTTTGCCATTTAATTGAAAATTAGTATATCAGAAAATTTTTCTTAATTTTTAAAATGGAACACATTTAAACTTCAAATTGAGGAAGGCAAGTTTGTGACATATGCATTATTAGCTCTGGTTTCTTGGTAAATCTCTTTAACTTAAAAGTACATTTGTTTTTCCTGAATTTTTATACTTATACCTTTACAGTTTACATGAAAATTAAATGAGATGCGGTTATTTCCTGCATTAACAATGGTTCTTAGTCTAATCCCAATGTCACTCAATATTAACCAATATCATAGATTGTACCAAAAATGTATATTTTAAAACAGCCTTACAGGATGTAGAGGTGGCTTAGTCAGAAAAGAACTTGAAATGCAAAGACTTACCTTTAAATTCTTCTCACTTGTAAAAATAGAGCTCAACATATCATCATGTGCCTGCAATCTTAGTGCTGGTTAGGCAGAGATGGCAAGATTCAAGGATTACTGCAGATTTCTGATCAACCAGTTTATAACTCAGTGATCTTTGGGTACAGCAAACACCCCTTTCTCAAAATAAGGTTCATAGCGATTGATGAAAGTCCATGATGTTAAACTCTTGCCTTTACCACCTCACACATATGAGCACACAAGCAGATACACATGCTGTGTAGACATGTATAGAGAAAGCAAAAGGAAAATAGAAAGGAGGAGTGAGAGAGAGAAAGATAGAGACACAGACACATAAAGACACAGAGAGATAAAGGGAGGGGTGATGCACACGCCCATAAACATACTAACATCACTCTAAAATTATACTTAAACTTTTATTTGGTCAAATATGGCTCTTTGGGTAATTCTCTACTCAAATGCTCTTTTTTTTCCAGGAGGGTCACGTAAAATCATTGATATACCTGACAGGTTAACTACTGAAGGGATTGATCATCTATTACTTAACAAGACAGGAACCTGTATGGTATGGGTAAAAGTGACATGACACATAAACTTTTCCTTGTAGACCAAAGAAGTGATCTTCTATGACAGCAGAGCAAAGGCTGGTAACAGTAGAAGCACTGGCCTATAGCTATTATTGTAAGAAGTTTTTGAGTGGATGAGGTCTTGAAGGTTAAATCCCAGCAATCTATTCTAGCAAGCTGAACATTCTAGAAGATACAGGTTGGAAAATATCATGAACCTCGGCTTTTAAGCAACAGAAAATAATTAGTGGAATAAAAATAAGTGACATTTTGGCTACACTTCTCTATGGTGCTCGACCTGTGCACAGGAGAAGTTTTATAGTTCCAAATCCACCATCTTCAACATAAAATCTTAAACAATTTACATAGTCTACTCAAAATCCTGCTGACTACATTAAGCAAAGTAGAATGTAGGACTGGGTATAGATGTCCTTACTCAAGATGGCGACAGAAGTGTCAGAGCTTCCAGATTTCTGAGAAATGCAACAACTTTGTGCAGAGCACATGGTGCTGAGGGGAACAATGCTAGATGTGATTACAAGGACCAACATATGAGACTAAACCCTTGGGTATGAGGTGTCACTGTACCTATTTAGACCTGAATATCTTGCAGCCATAATACTAGCATCTGTTTCAACCAAAGATGATTGGAACTGTATACATAGAAGCCCAGACTCAAAAGAATATGATTTCCATAGTAGCTAGTTTAGCATCAAATCACACATTACCAAAGGGCTTGTAGGCAACCATTCACCTCTCCCAGGAAGTGATGACTACAGACCAGGTGGCTGTGATTCCACATGGGGAGACATTATTAGCTTCCATGACACACAGAGGTTGACCATGAAGTAGCCATAGTTTTGGTTCACAACACTGATTGTGATGACAGTGACAATCTCTGTTAGGTCAGCAGCTACCTCTGAGTGTGTCTGGACAACCAAGTAATAGGGAAGCAGCAGAAAGGGTGTGAGTCAATGCCAGAAGCTGAGAAAGAGATTTGCGACTGCATCTTTCAGCTCTGCTGTAAGAAGGCTGATAATATCTCTGAACCTAAGCAGCAGGCTCATCTGTTTCTTCACTGTCACATACATGAGGTCTGCCTCCAACCAATACCATCCATCAAAGCTACCTTTAGTCTCTTCCATCCTCATGAAATAAACATAATGCCTGCCTGGTAGAACCAAATACTAACTAACGAACAACAACTACAACAACTACAACAAAAACAACAACAACAAAAACCAAATTGTGCAAAGAGGAATAGAGTATTGAAGTTGCAGCAATGCTATAGTGGTGCTGTTATACAGCTTGAAAGGAACCTTAAAAGCAAATAAATCTGTCAGAAGAGGAAGGCACAAATTGAAGTTAGTGAAAGTTGCCACTCTTTGGCATATACCCAAAACATGTTTCAACATCACACAAAGACACTTGTTCAACCAAGGTCATAGCAGATTTATACCTAATAGTCAGAAACTGGAAATAATCTAGATGTCCCTGAATTAAGAGTAGATAAGGAAAATGTGACATATCTATACAATAGAATACTATTCAGTTATTAAAAGCAAAGCCATAATGAGTTTTGCAGGCAAATGGATGGAACTTGATTATATCACCCATGAGTGAGGTAACACAGTCTCAAGAGAACATGCATGGTATGTACTCACAAGTGGATATTAGCCATAAAATACAGATACTGTACTACAGTCAACATTCCCAAAGAAGCGAAACAAGAAGGAAGGCACAAATGTGGATGCTTGAATCTCATTTAGAAGGGAGAACAAAATATTCATAAGAGAAAAATGGAAGGAGGAAACTTGGAGAAAGAGAGAAAGGGGACAGGAATTGGAGCTTCAGAATCAGGTGTAGGGAAGGACAAGAGAGATGGCCATGAAAATGAACACAGATCTGCAACAGACTGGGGTGAAGAGGCAGGGGCATCTAATTGAGGCAGAGACCTAAGATAAGGTAGACTACCAAGAATCAATAGAGATGATTTTACCTGTGACTCACAAACCTGGGAATCTGGAACCTGAAGAGGCCACCTCTTGTAGTCCAATAGGAACTCCAGTGGAGTAATAGAGACACCAACATCCCTTAAAACTTTCAACTGAATTTTTTTTTTTTTTAGATATTTTATTTATTTAAATTTCAAATGCTATCCTGAAAGTTCCCTATACCCTACCTCCCCCCACCCTGCTTCCCTTCCCACATACTCCCACTTCTTGGCCCTGGTTTTCCCCTGTATTGGGGCATATAAAGTTTGCAAGACCAAGGAGCCTCACTTCCCAATGATGGCCGACTAGGCCGACTTCTGCTATATATGCAGCTAGAGACACGAGCTCGGAGGGTACTGGTTAGTTCATATTGTTGTTCCACCTATGGGGTTGCAGACCCCTTCAGCTCATTGGGTACTTTCTCTAGCTTCTCCACTTGGGGTCCTGTGTTTTATCCAATAGATGACTGTGAGCATCTATGTCTGTATTTGCCAGTCACTGGCATAGCCAGTGCACAACACAAGAGAGTTATCTCAGGGTCCTTTCAGTAAAATCTTGCTGGCATATGCAATAGTGTCTGGGTTTGGTGGCTGATCATGGGATGGATCCCAGGGTGGGGTAGTTTCTGGATAATCCATCCTTTTGACTTAGCTCCAAACTTTGTCTCTGTAACTCTTTTTATGGATATTTTGTTTTCTATTCTAAGGAGAAATGAAGTATCTACATGTTGGTGTTCCTTCTTCTTGATTTTCTTGTGTTTTACAAATTGTATCTTGGGTCTTCTAAGTTTCTGGGATAATATCCACTTATCAGTGAGTGCATATCAAGTGACTTCTTTTGTGATTGTGTTAGCTCACTAAGGATGATATCCTCCAGATACATCCATTTGCCCAAGAATTTCATAAATTGACTGTATTTAATAGCAGAGTACTACTCCATTGTATAAATGTACCACATTTTCTGTATCCACCAAGTCTACAAGTGATGCAGGCATCGGGGAAGGAGCAAGAACTGAGGAAATAGACAGCAAATAATCGGACCAACTTGAGACCTATCATACAGGAAAGAACCCATACTTAACACTACGATTGATTAATACTCTTTTATGATTGTAGACATGCACACGTTGTCCTCTGAGAGGCTTCACTTAGCAGCTGATTCAGACAGATATAAACATCCACATCCAAACAGTGAAGGGAGCTTGGGGACTTCTTTTCGAGAATAGGAGGAAGATTATGGGCCACAAAGGGGGTAGGAATTCCACAGGAAGACCAACAGAGTCAAGTAACCTAGACCTCTTGGGTTTTCAGAGTCTGCACCATTAACCAAAGAAGATACACAGACTGGACTGATGACTCCTTACATATATGTAATAGCTGTGAAGTTTGATCATCAATGTGATTGAAAAACTAGAGCTGGGCTACCCCAAAAGATCTTGCCTCTTCTGTGGGATACATTCTTCTGGATGGCTTTCCTTGTCTGTCCCCTGCCTAGGGGAGCGGAAGTCCCTAGCCTCACTTGGAGTACCAGAGTGGGGAGATACCCAGGGGGAGTGACACCTGTTCAGAGCAGAAGGTAAAAGGGGATAGTAGAAGAAATGTGGAGGAGGTGACAGGGAGGGAACACACTGAACAGGATGTAAAATGAATAAGTAAAAAATAAAATTAAATTAGAAAGAAAATGAAATTTTTATAAAGCATGAAGATGTTTTCTTGGTAAACAGACCTGTGCACTAAAAAACAAAAAAATGATTTTGGTTTTATTATTTGAGAAGCCATCTTACATTGAACCAAAATTATAAGTCAAATAAGGTCTAGAAAATATTTATTATTCTATTGTTATAAAATGCATGAAACTTATGAGTATGTCCATTTTTGTTCTCAATCTAAGATTTTCTTACATTTCATCAATAGAGACTGAGTGACATTATTACTGATATTGATTATGAATTGTAATTTTTGAGAAATTTATTTTTATATTAAACCAATGCCTTTTATAGTTATTTTATGATTTTTCTTTTGTGTTTATCTGCAGAAATTAACATGTGTTATACTAACGTGACTGCAAATAAAAATCATAACTCATTTTATTATAGTTTAAATTTTGTGGTATACTTAGTGATTAATATAAAATATTAACTAATGTTTTATATTAATATAAAACCACATTGATAGAAAATATATTAATATTTTATATTAATATAATAAAGCATTTGTTTAATTATTTGATATTGCATTCAATACCATCATATTCATTAATGGAATCTTATTATAAAATAGTGTAAGTTACCGCATAAAACTCAAAAAGCTTAAAGAAGTTTGGGATAATTCCAATAAAAGATCTGTAGATTCGCTCATGGAAGAGTCATCTTGCAATTAAAAAATGAAGCTAGAAATATAAGATGTTATGTGTAAGAAGATAAAGCTAAATTCATCAGATCCAGTGGTAAAGATGTGTACCTGGCTTCTTCAACAAATCATTGATGATAAGGATTACCATAGTCGATGCTGCTTTTTCTAGAGCATAATATACATATAACAATTGCACAAAAGGGACAGGACTGTGGAGTACAATAGTTTTTTTTTTTTTTTTAATCTACAAAATGCCATTCTTTATAAAAACAAGATTTAGTTGCCAATACTATAGCATTTATCTTCCCTAATGTAAAATCAATATTTCATTGTAAACTCATTACAATGGACATTAAGTAACAAAAACATCCTGTCTATTCCAGTGATTCAGAAATAAAAAGCTGCTAGAGAAGAAGTCATCTACAGTAAAATGTTAATTGGTTAGCTGAAATTTATTATTTTGATCAAATGAATCATTTATTTGATGACTATTTTAATATTAGTTTGCTAATTTGCAGAAACACATAGGTTCAGATCAAATATTGTATTTGGTGCAGAAACACACTAGAAATTCATCTGGATTTGAATATTTGGAGAAATAAGAATTCATATGTTTCAATATGACAGAAACTGAGGACTGATGACATGACTTAACTGATAAGATTGCTTGCTCCCCAAGCAATCTGGGTAAAATCTTCAACATCCATTTTTGTATAACTCCAGCATAATAAAGGAAGAGATGGGAGCATCCTGCGACTTGATGGCTGTCAGCTTATCTCCAGTTTCAGTAAGACTCTGACTCAGGGGAATAAAGGCAGAAATTGACAGAACAGAAGACCAGATGTCCTCTTCAGTCTTCACTATGGGCACATCAATATAGGAAATTGCATTCTTTTTTATGCATACGTCTCTTACACACACACACACACACACACACACACACACACACCAGAACCCAAACACACAGTAGATTTACCAAAAATTATAGAATTTTTCATTCAAATAAGTGAGGCTGAGAGCAATGAAGACTACCATTGCTTACAAATACACTTTACTGTTTTCTACCTCATAACCATTTATGTTTTTGTTGATCTTAGTGGATTTGCTAAAATTATGAAACCTGAAAGTCTTATTTAAAGTGGAAAAATAAAATGGAATATCCAATTAAATATGATCACATGCTTAAATTTATATACTACTTAAAGTAAAATTTGAACAATATAATATGCTCTGAAATTTGAAAATTGAAACATTCAACATCTATTTTCATTGTAGACAACATAGTCTAAGAGCAAGCCATTTTTACTATAATAAATTTATAATTTATAATAAATTTTCATAAAGAATTCTTGATGTCTGTACTACTACTTAAGTACTGTATATATAATAGTTTTTATAGTCACATGTCTACCATAGTTATCAAAAGAGCAAAGATGTCAGCTAGGTTGCCTTTCTTCCAAAATATTCTTGAGGAGATATTTTTTCTTTTTACTCTCTGGATCCCATATGCTGTCATTGGCTTGGATATTCTTCTTCTATTTTAGAAGCCAGCCACTTTTGCATCTTTCTGACCCATTGACAGTCACATGGTCCCAGAACTACATTCAGGAAAAGACTTAAGCTCACCTGTGTTCATTAGTATTATTACCCATTCCACTCATTAATGCATCTACACAATATCTATGTAGGTCATTTCAGACACTACTCTACTTTCCATATATTGTAATTCACTATAAAGTAGGTATGTGCCAAGTCAAAAGGGTTATGGCAAATATGATTCTGAAAACCACTGTGCTTCCTTTCAGTATGGAGGGAGAAGGGAGTAATATTCTTATAGATTTCTCAAACTCACACTAGTAGCTTTCTAGGACTGAGTGTAAATCAAACAAGATTCTAGTTGGTTGGGACTCTGGAAACACAGTCCATATTACACCTTCCACTACCAAGTATAAGAAAGTGATACAAAGACAAATGGTTATTTTTATAAGAAAGTTTATCACAGTAGGATTACATCAAAATAATCATGAAACAGAAACCATATCTTTATTATGAACACTACAGACTAATTATTTCAGGCATATTCATGGTGTAAAAGTTTCAAATGTTTTTGTTGCAAAATCCATTAAAAATATAATTGATATTTCTCTGTCTTAGTCTGGGTACCTTTGTTTCTGAGAACTATAATAGAAGGTTGTGTCATAACCAGAGCTATGAGTTTATGTATCGATTTCTGATGTTTTTGCAGGCGTAGAACTAAGGTGTACATCAGAAGCTGTGTGCATCTGAAATGGCTTTTAAGACTGGGTGGCAGAAAAGATGTATTACTTCCTTTCAGAAATGTATTTGGAAAAAGAATGTGATTTCTTCACATTTTAACTGATGCATAGTAGTATGTATCTAGGACAGTTTCAAAAGTGGGAAAGGTTATTTAGCCTGCATTTGATTTTTAATGCAAGTTTAATAAAATTTTAAGTTGTTAAGCCACAAAACCCGATGGGTTAACTTAGTATTACATCATACTTTACCTCTTTCTCTCTACTCAAGGAATAGTGTCTGTTTTACTTAACATAGAACTTACTCCATTATATGTAACTGTTACTGATAAATTTATACAAGCAATTATTATTCAATAGCTTCCTACATTTTTTCCTTTTTTTATCTTGTATATGACATTGTTTTAACACAGATATGACATTAGCCACCAGCCTCTATTTGAGATAATAAATCACCCCAAGTGTATGATAAAAGTTTTCTTTAACTCACTGATACTTTTAACTAAGACTTTCATTATGGAGACTTCAACTAACTCCAGAGAAAATGTTAATTCTTTCTTCCATATTAATGTTACAGTGGTCAGATCACAACACCTATTTCATCAATAGCTGTACAGCAGCACACAGAGATGAGGAAATAAAGATGGTGCTGGTAATAAAGGAGATTTTATTCTCTCCAGACCTGGAGTGCTTTCTTTTGTCAGATTGTGCTTTTTCTCTGGCATATTTTTTTGACATTTGGGGAAATAAAAGGAAATTGTGTATCTGGGGAGCTAAATGACATTGATAAACTTGGGAGACTTGACTGCCATTTCCCCAATTTGAAAAACTTTTCTTTTCCAACACAGAAAATGAAGTAGTTAGAAATGAAAAGCAAACTTAAAAGAACACTTCTTCAAAGGAAAAAAAATGTTTTATATTTAAAAATAAGAATCACAAGAAATTCAGGTTCATAAAAGTACGGAGAGAAGAAGTTTTCTTTTTTCTTTCTTATATAAACAAATATGAGTCTTCTCCTAAGGCATAATTAACTGAGATGGGAAAGGAACACTGAACCAGATGGGAAGTAGGTCAGCTCATTTGAGGCTCTGGCTGCATGAGCTCTGACAGCTAGCTGAATATTTCTCTCTATATAGGAGATATACAGGTTCCAGTGATTTATTGGTCTTTCTTTCCCTAATGCCTCTTATATAAAAAGACAGAAAAGAAAATCTATATTTTTTTCCATCTTGCTTTGGAACAACCTACATAGGGGATTGAATATAATTATGAAGTGCTATGTGCTGTGCTCAAGTGCAGTGAAAACATTCTTAATTACATTCAAATACAAGGAAATATGATGGGTGAGATAAAATAGTATTTTACAGATCCTATATTTTATACAATGTTTACTTTACATTTTTATCTCCATTAATAATTGATAGTTAAATTTAAATGTAGCTTTATAATTCACTAAAGGAACTTTATATATTGTTTGATTTTCCTCTTGGATGTTGTGACCTTGTCTCACTCCATCATTCTTAGAAACATTGCTTTAGCTATGAATTCTGGCAAATATGTGTTTTTCACGAGACAATAGATGTTACATGAGTTCCTAACTTTTCAATGCAGTTCTTGAACAGTTGTTCAAAGTGGTCTTTCAATAAAACCATATAATACTACTCATCTATTTAAACTCATTCTTCTTTTATATGTCTTTTTGAAATTCTTGAATCAAATACTTCAAGATTTCCTTACACATCCTTAGCTGTACCTACATACCCTTTTCAGTCATATTGAATGCTTTTA
>CACVCL010021535.1:0-59668 GCA_902729485.2 Mus minutoides
TTTTGTTTTGTTTTGTTTTTCGAGACAGGGTTTCTCTGTATAGCCCTGGTTATCCTGGAACTCACTCTGTAGACCAGGCTGGCCTCAAACTCAGAAGTCCGTCTGCCTCTGCCTCCCAAGTGCTGGGATTAAAGGCATGCGCTTTTTTTTTTTTTTTTTTTTTTTTTTTTTTTTTTTTTTTTTTTTTTGCTCTTTTCTCTCATGGCTACATACAAACAACACTTGGAAGGCACAGAGGTTTGATTCAAGGGCAGCAGCAGTAATGATAGTTTCGGTCCTTTAATTCACTGGTCCTCAGGCCTGGGGCTAGCTAGGTAGCAATGACCCTAGACCCTTGTTAAGACCTCCTTTACATTGAGAGGCCAAATATTTGAAAAGAATTGGGCTAGAGAATTTAATTTTGACAGATGCCTGTACTGATTCTATAGGAAGCCAAGTTTTGGCTAAGATGATGGGTTAAAGTCTATGTCCTTCCCCTCCAGCATCTGTATGTATGATCTGGGGGTGGATGAGGTAGAGCTAGTTCCAGGATTAGGTGTGAGGACTCTAGAGGGAGGTTTGAAATTTTTCTGGGGAGTACTTACAGACTGTCTGTGCTTGGGTCCTGGATCTGGGGTTTCTGATTCTCCGATTCTGGAGAAGGAGTAAGGGTTGGGACTCATCCGGGCACACAAATATAAACAAAAATAGTGCATTGCCACTCTGGGCTGGAAATCAGAGCTTTGCCCCTCTGGGCTGGAAATCAGAGCTTTTAACGGAAGCCTTTTTGTCTGGTTTTGTTCCCTAGCAGCTCAGAACCCTTTGCTGTGAGTTAGTTCCAAAACTACTAGTTACCAGTTGTAGGATTGTTGTTAAAGTTGGTCTTAGGGATTGACCCCAGGGCCTATGTGTATTCTGTAAGGACTTAGTAGAGCTATATGCCAGCCGTAGACCTCCCCTCCCCTTCCCCTTTACCCTCTCTAACTCCCTCCCTCCTTCTCTCCCTCCCTCACTCCCTTCTCTTTTTCTTCATGCAGTGGCTAGCCTAGAACTCACTATGTAGACCAGGCTAGCCTCAAACTCATAAAGATCTGCCTGTTTCAACCTCCCTAGTGCTAGGATTAAATTTATGTGCCACTATGCCCAGCCAACATGTTTTCTTATTGCTTCTTTTTTTTCTGTCTTTAGCTGTTTGATGAAGAGAATCCAGTACACAAATCTGGAACCAGATACATGTTTACAACTGAGGGCCACATCATATCTGTGGACAAACATCTTCGGGAATTGCCTTGGAAGGAATTCTTCTCTGAAGATGGGGAGCGGGACCAAGAGGAAAAGTTTGTACACAGACCTAAGTCTCAGGAGCTCAGAGTCATTAACTCCAGTTCTAATGTGAGTTGCTTTGTCCACTGTGGGTGGGAAAATATTAACTCCTTCAGTAGTCAAGAGTTCTGACATGAGATAGGTGGCACACTCAGATTGTATAATTTGACAAGAGTTCATAAAGGGACCATTTACAAAGAGCCACTAGGATGGAGATAAGTAGGGGAGCAGCAGTGTAGGCACATCGGTCTTAGCTGCTGGGGCAGGTAGGGAGTGGTCCAGCATCCTGGAGAGAAGTGAGGCCACCAGTAGGTCCCACTCCTTAGATCTGGATCCAGGGACATCCAGAGAGGAAGCCAGCAGTATCAACACCGAATCCCTTCCCCATCTCTTCATCTGATGTCTCTTGAGTGAGGTTGTAATTGTTTTATTTTGATGCGAGGTTCCACATACTAATGTAGCACACACTGGCTTTAACTCTGTGTAGTGGTGGCTAGCTTTGAACCCCTGGTTCTCCTGCCACTAAATCCCTAGATTTACAGATGTGTGTCACCATGCCTCACAGTCTTCTTGTTCTCTTACTGGTGGTCCTCCTTGGCCATTTCTGCGAGAAGCCAGAGGGCAAGGAAGAATTGCTGTAGACCATCAGAACACACTTGTTCAGGCCAGACCAATGGGAGAGGGTGAATAGAGGGTCCACAGAGAAGACTTCAGCTAGACTCCGCACCACTCACCAGTATCACAGGGGAAGGAGTTACTCTTTTAAATTACCTTGTCCATTGTATTTTGAGATATCGCATGTAGCCTTCATTGGCTTCAGTTTCACTGTGTAGTTGAGTCAGGCCATTCATTCAGGACATTGGTAGTGTCTGGAGTTGTTTTTCGTTACAACTGGAGACTGGAAGTTGTTGCTGGCCCCTTAAGTGGAAAAGGCCAGGGATGTTGTTCTGCCAACTACACTCTAATACACAGAATAGCTCCCCAGAACAAAGAGGCATCTGTCTGAAATGTTGCCGGCTCTGGGCTCACACTCCCTAGATTTTTAATTCAAATCTCACACATCTTCTCCCCTTTGTCTTCCCAGTGCAATCGTGTTCCCGATGAGAGGAGATACTCCCTGCCCTTAAAGAGCATCTACATGCGCCAGATCGACCAGATGGTCGGCTTGATTTGACCTGCTCACCTCCATGTGGCCAGACCTTAAACCAAACCCAAGCGTACCAAAATCTCCTGTGAGGTGGAAGTGGGGGGTCTGTCCGTCTGTGACGCTGTGGCGGCTTCTGTCCAGCTCTTCCTGGTGGAGCCTTGCACTTAGTTTCCCTTCTGTTTAATAAAAGACTCTATTTTTTCTGAAGGATAAAATGAGAAACGGGAAGCTTCGTGAGGAGCTTCTTGCGCTATGCTGATGTTGTTAAGCACAATGGATGTTAGCCTCTTGGGATTATTCTTCCAACTTCACACATAGCACCCCAGCCTTCTTTCTTTGTCCCCGTTGCTGTGCTGAAGTATTGCTACCTCTTTGCTAGAGGATCAGGAATGCAATTTCTGTGCAAAGGTCCTGAGGTTCGCTTGGCATCACTACTGCAATCAAAGTGTCATCCCTTTTCTCTCCTATGGGATCGTGGGGCTGTCCCCAAGATAGCCAGCTGTCATTTTGGATCACATGGGGGAAATTCACCTGGTTTATTTGCATCCGAAAGTAATTTATTCTGTGTTACTTGTTTTAGTGTAATAGTCTAGCCAGAAATCTGACAGGCAGCCTTTAAAGTTAAGTTGAAATCTAAGAGATTAACTAACAGATCTTTTATACTGTATTTAGCATTTATTTTGAGCATCACCTTACCTGAAGAACTCCTATGGTTCCAGAACCAGGTGCCTTCTAGGGAGAGGAAAGCCCTAGGATTGTGAGCTTCCACCCTCCTGCTTCATAACCAAGGATGCACAGTGCCGACTGTCACTGGGTTAGACTGCTGATGGTTTATGCTTTTTGTTTTGCTTTTCTTGTTTTTGTTTTTGGCTTATGTGTAGTGCCAATTAGCTAATCAGGGACAAAGAAGTGATCAGATGACTTTCTGACATCCTTGAGCCATTTCTCTGTGTGATATGGACTTTAGATTAGTGCCTTATGGGTTTTGTTTGGGCCATGGGCTGTCACAACCACTGCTACAGACAGCTCGTTTTATATTGCCATATGATGGGACCAATAAGGAACAGGGTGTATGTGAGGATTCCTGGAAACCAGTTTGTCAGTCTTTGCCTTTGAACTTATGATTTTAGCCAGGCATAAAGGAGGAAATTATGAGAAATTGCTTTTATTGTTCCTTAGGTGAAATGGAAAGTTCTGCACATGGGAAGTTTGCACAAACTGTCCCTAAAAGGCAGAGCTGGGCCTGCCCTGGCTTGGCCTCCTTGTACTGGGACAGGCCACATACTCTAGGCAAAGGGTAGAAGTTTATGAGAAAGCTGGTTCAACCTCACATATCTTATGTCTTCCCTCTACACTGTTAGTAGACACTTCAGATTATTTCATTCCAGTCTCTTATAGCCAGGGAAAAAAAGCCTCATCTGAATCATGGGATTTTTAGTCAAAAGGGAGAAATTATAGTCTTCAATATGTAGTACTGTTTTGAAAATAAATATAATTCAGTTCCTTGGCATGTTTAGAAAGGGGGTTTCAGTAGTAACTATCATCTTTTAAATACTTATTATGCAATTGGTTTTATTTATTTGTTAAGAATATTGAATGTTTCTGTTTTTCTTTCTTTTGATTTCACAAGCATTGTTCTATGTATCCACAGTGTCTCGTCTACTGTATAGAAAAGTTTCTTTGAGCAGATTATCTGTTTTACATATTTTTGTTAACTTCATAAAAGTATTAGCCACATGTATGCACAGGCCTGTGTGTGCACCCCTTTTTACCTTTGCTCCAGGCATGTTCACGTGTGACCGTGAATGACCCACTTGGGACAGTGAAGACCTATCAGGAAAGGAAGTGTGCCCCTCAGGCTTTTCTTTACCTTCTTCCCCATCTCTCTCTGTTTTTTTGTTTTGTTTTGTTTTGTTTTTTGTTTTGTTTTGTTTTTGTTTTGGGGGGGGGTGGGCAACAGTGGTGTATGTTGGCGCCCAGCAGTTCTCTCTCATCTGGGTTCTCATCTGTTGCTCTTGACTAAGCTTGGGTTACTTGCTCCTGTGCTCTTGGAATAGTGATCTGTGTCTGGAAGTACTGTGGTGCCTTGAGTGCTACCAGTGGGTCTCGGGTACAGGCAGACATGCAGTGTATTTTATTAAGTCTCAAACCCTCTTGACTTTTGGGTACCAGATTTTTCACCTGTTGACAAGGCTGAGGGTAAGTAAGATAATGCCTATAAATCTTATCATTGAGCTTCTAGGCTGCTCAGACCAAAGCCAGTGATTTGTGGGCCTAGATGAAGAACACTGTCTCCTGCCAGGCATATAAAGAACATTATTTGAGTTTGAAGCCGACTTGCTTGCTTTCTGAATGTCAGCAACTGAAATGTATATCGTACAATGTTTGCTGTTCCTTCCAACCTGTGTGCTGAAATATGGGTAGAAATTTTCTAACTCACTGCTTTGGTCCAGGAATGGCTGGAATGTGAACAGAGAGTTTCTCAGATGTTTGTAACCATGCTTGAATTCCCAGGAGTAGCCAGTAGTGTCCAGTTTGGCCAACATGTACAAAGTTGCAAACTACATAGCAGGCTGTCTAACAGTTAGGTCTGGTGGAGTCCCGTTCTACAACCAACAGGCTTGCTTTAGCTGCTCTAAATACTGTGACAGGGTAACTCCATTCTCCTGGAAGAGGAGGTGACTAAGGAATGTTTGGCTTTCTGATTGCTTTGATAGCTGTGGGAACCAGGCTTGTTTTCCAAAGCCTCCCTTGGGTTTCTTCCTCCTCTTCTACTGGAGTGGACTTTTTGTAATTGGATTTCTAGTTTTGGTGTCTGGGCTTTCTGCACATGACATTCAAATAGTTTTCTGTGTGTTGAAGTGAAAGCATGTGAGGGTAGTACCTGCCCAGAGGAGTATTGGAGAGCCCACATTTTACTGGTTTCAATAAATGCAGTTGTCTCGATCCTGTCTTCCCTTTTCTCTCAAGGAAAATCTCCCTCTTATCTCCTCTCCACCAGCTTCAGTGAATGAGTGTCCACTGCAGCTCTTCTCTTCGGATCCTGTAGACTCTGCATTTGACATGCCTTTTTCTTCTGAGCTCTGAGGTCTTTCTTCTTCTCTTGACATGGACAAACCTAGTGCTGGTCAGAGGGTAGGGCTGGGTCACCTCAGGCGCATGCGCAGAGTGGCCGAGCAGGGACGTGGGAAGAAGGTGCTGTCTTTGCTTTTCTGTTCCTAGCTGTCCAGCACCTGCTGCAGTGCCTCTTCCCTGCGGGGCAGGGACCCCTCGTGAATAGAGCCGGTAATGTCAGTGTGTGGGCCTTGAGGCCTCGACTCAGCAGGGCTCAGGGTTAAGGTCCCTCTTGAGTTAGGATGTGAATATCCTAAAGCTATCAAGTACCTGTGAAACTCCACTTCACTGCTCTTCTCTTTCCGAGAGGTAAACCAATCATATTTTAAAAGGTATTTTGTTTTAGTGTTAAATAGCATCCCACAAGCTGCATTTTTATTTATTACATACACAAAAAGTAAATGTGTTTCTATAAAATAAAAAGTCTAGAGTTGAAAACTCTGGGAAAACTTACTGAGATGCACAAATGTTTCTCTCTGTGATGTGCAATGTGCTTGGCTGCCATAGATGCTACTCATGTTTAATCTGTAAATAAGAACTGTATTTAAATTAAATGGGAAATTTTTGTAAAAGGACCAAATGTTCTTTTATAAACATACTAAGGAATATCTTGTTCTTTGAAATTTATTAGGATTTTTATGAATAATTTTTATTAAAAGATTCTTTTTTTTTGAGTTGTCATTGTGTTTCTCCTTTGCATGCTCTGCAAGACCAGGAAAAATCACTTGGAGAAAATCTAAGCTTCGATGACTGAAATCTTTAGTTTTTTGTTTTGTTTTTCTTACTAGCTGAGCTTCCTTGTGAGATCTCTCTCCATTGTCTGTCCCAGCTTTATGTTTGAATTTGTGATTATCCTAAAGATATTTTCTCCCTTGTGAACCATCCCCTCTCATGTGTCCCACTGCTGGCTGCTTATGTCCCCTGCCAGTGCTTCAGTCTCAGTGTTGTTACTAGTTACCTGTGTTTCTAGAGATGCTTCTCTATTGTCGTAAGCAAGGTACCTCATATCTTCTCTCTGCTTAAGATGGAATGGCGGTGCTTAGCAGTGAGGGCACATCTCCAGAGGCTTGAGGAAGTTTTTGAAGCTAACCTGGGTTACATATAGTTTAAAAACAAAGCAGGCCAGGCAGGGTTGGCACATGCCTTTAATCCAAGCACTCAGGAGGCACAGGTAGGCAGATCTCTATGAGTTTGGGGCCAGCCTCATCTACAGATTGAGTTCTAGTATAGTCAAAGTTACACAGAGAACCCCTGTCTCAGAAAACCTAAAATAAATAAAAGTGGTGCCACCTTGCTGGTAATGTAGGGAACACTGCCCTGGGGAACCTTGAAGTGCGATGGTCTGTCCTCCCTGCACTGCTCTGTCAGTCCCTTGTGGTAAACTCATTTGTGGCATTTCAGCGTTCCATCTTTGGGCCATAGGCAATTGCGAAAAGCCTGAGACTGAGTAGTGTAGGTAGGCTTAGGAGAGAGCCCTAAGGCAGGAAGCGTTGACTTCTAAGAAGGAGTGCTGACTTCCCTGGAGAGGCCGCTCAGCAGTGAGGAGCTCTTTTGCTTACAGGTTGGCTCACGACGTCTGTAACTTCAGCTCTGGGGGATCTGATGCCCTCTTCTGACTTCCATCCACACTAGTGTGCACATAAGCACATACATGCACAAACTCGCTCATATGCACACAAAAGTTAATTAGATTTTAAAGACGCTCTACTGTTTTAAGGCATTGGTGAAGTGCCATGGCTTTATAACCACCCTCAAAACCACACTCTTCCAAGTTCAGAGACAACAAAAGAAGCCAGGAATCCTGTCTCTGGTATCTATCCATTTTTCCCAGGCTTCTTTGCCTCGATAATTATGAGCATATATGTCTTTGGCCAGACAGTATTGAGTGCTATGGAGCAGACCTTTGTGAAGACACAATGTCAGGGTTGAGGGCCAGGGACTGTGCGTCCATATTGTGTGCGGTAAATTAGGATTATTTTAAATTATAGGTACACGTGTGCATCTGTACATGTGAGCACAGGTACCTATGGGGTTCAGAGGCTGTGGATTCCCCTTGGAGCTGGAGTTGCAGGCAGGTGTGAGCAGCCCAATGTGGGTGCTTCATTGAGTTGACCAGGCAGGTCTTGAACTGCAGAGATCCGTTGATCCTACCTCCTCTTTGTTGGGACTAAAGAAAGCCAAGCACCACCATGCCTGCCTGCTTGTGCCACTTTGTTGTTGTTGTTGTTATTATTACAATTTCTAACAGTTTTTAAAACCAAACTTCCCATTATCCGTTAACCCCTTCACCTTCCCACTAAACCCTTCCTCCCAAGCCCCCGGCTTACTTCAATGTATGTGTGTCACTCACTGAATTTATGTATGGATGCTTTCATAAGTATAGTGTGTGTGTGTGTGTGTGTGTGTGTGTGTGTGTGAGAGAGAGAGAGAGAGAGAGAGAGAGAGAGAGAGAGAGCGAGCATGCACACATGCATGTGTGGTTCTTCTGGGATTAAGCCCAGGGCTTTAAGAAGTATTCTGTCACTGAACTATCTCAAGTATCTGTTTGTATTATGAGATCCTCAAGATGCAGGAATGCACCATCATACCTGACTTTAAACAGGAAGTGTAGGAGGGGTAGAGTAAATATGTGGGCTAGCCTCAGAAAGGCCTGACTGGAAATTTTGTCTTGTCCCTTCTGAGTGTGTGGCTTGGATCCAGCTGTTCCCTTCATACAGTTTCTTGTCCATAGCACCTTTCCTCCCAGGGCTCTTAGGAGGGCAGGGCGAACTTCAGTGCCATCTTGTCAGAATGTGCTAATGGCAGCATCTAAAGATCTTTACCTGTGTTCCTTCTGCCCTGTGGTCAGGGAAGTGCCTTCTGTCTTAGAATATGAGGCCCGAGTGGCGACAGGTGGTTACTGTGCCCTCACGCCACCAGTCTTTGTGGGACCCACTTGTCATACGGAACTTGTACACAGATTTGCGGCCTTACCACTCTTACACCTCAGTGATGGACATAAGTTCAAGTTCTCTCCCGAATGCACTGGGAAAATAGCCTTCCCTGTAATCAACACTTGAATCAGTTTGGACCAAATGACCTCAAGTTCTTTCGGGAACCATTGTTAATTGTCTGTCTCAGGATGGAGAGAAGCGAGGTGAATGTTCCTAGAGGACACAGTTAACAGGTCGGTCTCATCAGGGATGCCTTCCTAGAGGGTTGGGAGAAGGAGGTTGGGTTGGGCTGACAGACCTGCTTTTAGCTTCAGGAACTTGAGAGCGCTGGTTGCCGGAGCCCTTGATGCATCAGGAAATAAAGACCTTTCCCCTCAACTTGGAGTATTTTATGTGACTTTGTGGGCTTGTGAAGATGGGAGTGAGGGTTGACACTGACTCAGCATACAGAAAATCCTGCTTTGGAATTGGTTTTCCCCATGCACCAACCACCTTTGCAAGTTGGACTTTTTTGGAAGGGGATGTTTTGAAGCTCATCTCTGGAACTGGTCTGTCTGTAGTGAGTAATCAGGTTTTTATTTTACTTTATTTTATTTTTATTTTGTATGGATTCTTTGTGTATGTGGATGCACATCATATATCCCAAACCCATTTACCTCCCTGTCCCTCTGTATCTGCCCTCTGCCCTTGCAACCTCCCCCACAAAAGAAAAGGAAGATAGAAAAATAATTTTGTCCTAGAAGCTGTAGTGTTACAGTGTGTCATAGTATACCCTTCTGTCCACACAACTTTATTTACAAATGTTCTTTGCAATGAGTCATTGACTCTGTTTCACTACCTATATTGGATCCTTATGCGGACTCCTCTTGGATATTCTGTGTCATGGAGATGCAGCTTTGGATGTGCAGGATCAGCCCTTTCATGGACTCCAGCTGTTCATAGATGGGGTAGATGTTGCCCTGGGTAAATTCAAAGCCTTAGATCTGGGCCTGGGAAGTAGCTGAGTTGGGCAACCTGCTGGTTCTCCTGAACTTGCAGGGCCAGGGTGAACTCTCCAGTACTGCCCTGGCTAGCTGCCCAATGCCACAACTGGCAGGGGAAGTGCTGAGTCTGGCTTGGCCATGTAAGGGACAGTATGACATGGTTTCTGCCCCTGAGCCAGCAGGGTATGGGCCTCTATGAGTGTTGGTGGTTGCTATGGGAGTGAGCCTTGTTTGTATAAAAGTGTGTGTGTGTGTGTGTGTGTGTGTGTGTGTGTGTGCTCATGTTCCTCCTTCAGGAAATATTCTCTCTGCCAAGTTTACTGGGGGAATGCTTTCTCAGCCAAGGATAATGACTCCATGATAATTAGAAGTAGCATGAGCCAAGGGTATGTGTATGTCTCAGCAAAGTGGTAAATGCTGAGACCTTCAGGACAGCTCTTAAGACTGTGAGTAAAAACTCTGAAAACATGAGTTTGAAAATCTATAATTTCTCAACTATGCAAAATATAAGGATGTAATATGATTTGTATAAGGTTCTCATATCTAAAAGATCAGAGACAGCTGTACTATGAGCCAGCATGTCAGGAAGTTACTAAGGAACGAGAGTAAGGTTCTACTCAGCTAAGTTTTTGTTTGTGTTTACAAAAGCAGGCAGATTCCTGAGTTCACCCAGCTAGTTTATTGTCTGTGCTTAACAAAGGCAGGCCGATCTCTGAATTTTTTTGTAATATTAAAAAAAAATGTGCTTGCTGTCTCCTAAGAATCAAGGGGCCAGGGTCGTGGAATGCTTATTTCCGGGATGTCCAAAAGGGAACATTGATATATTAATGAAAGAGCAGGCTTTTGGTCTGCGTGAGATGAACTAGCAAAGAGCAATAGACAGTCTTATTTATTTATTTATTTATTTATTTATTTATTTATTTATTTATTATTAATAGAATTTTTCCTAGCAAGAGTTGAGCTGTCTGGAGATCTCTGGAAAGTGTTCTTTTGGAAATGTGGAAAGCTCTTTTAGATTTTTTTTTTTTTTTCTAAAAGGACTCCTGATTTTGGTTGGAAAATCCATGGAGAGCAAACACAACCCTACTAGAATTCTTCATAGCTCTTTCAGAATTTTTAAAATAGGATTTCTTATCTTGGTATGGTCAGAAATAACTAGAGTTACTTAGAGAGCTAACACAGCTTTTAGAATTTTTTTTTTAGCAGTTACAAAGAACTGCTTGGAGAGTGAACAGAGCACTTTTAAAATGTTTCTGGCTTTCTAATTTTGATGGGACACCCCAAGAATTACTTTTAGAAATTTTTTGAAAAAGGTTTATTTATTTGCACTGCAGCTGTCTTCAGACACACCAGAAGAGGGCATCAGATCCTGTTACAGATGGTTGTGACCCACCATGTGGTTGCTGGGAATTGAACTCAGGACTTATGGAAGAACAGTCATGCCACAGACTAGCCCCCTTTTGGGTCTCCTTTCTGCGTGGAGCGGGTCTTCTCAGGGCCAACTCTCCTGGTTGCCACAGGTATTGAGTGGGAGAGGAGGGCATCTTTCCCTTGCCCATGCCACCCTTTGGCAGAAGAGAGGCAGGGCCAGCTGCAGATAGAAAAGAAATAAGATATCCATCTCAAGGACATTGGAAAAGTTCACTGCAAAGAAAAAGTAATAAAGAACATCCACTGAGCATTAAAAAACAGTTACAAAGAGAGTGTAAAAGTAATTGTGTGTGTGTGGGGGGGGTATGTTTCCTTTGCTCCCAAATAAGGGTGTTTCTATGCCTACATTACCCTGGTTTAGCTCCTGAGTAACTGACACAGAACACTTTTTAAGAAATATTAATAAGCTGCTGGCACTATGACGGGCAGGTTCTGAGCTATTCTAACCCTCCAAGGCTGCCTGTCTTGCAGCCACATGCTCCTTTACCTGCAATCTGAGCCTCACTCTGCAATCAGTACCTGGCTCACTCTGCAATCAATACCCGGCTCACTCTGCTCCATGAGAGTGCTCCTTCATGGTGACCTCATGGCGAATTCTCCCGGTCCCTCCACATGGCCTCTCCACGCCTTCCTCTCCTCTTCTCCCACTTCTTCTACCAAGCAATTGGCTGAGTAGTACTTTATTAATCAATAAAAGATGATGGAGAACAATTTTTACATAACACTGAGACAGGAGATGCTGGACCATACCAATATCCGGGACTACAAACAGATGTCCTGGCATAGAAATCAGCATCTGAACACACAGTGCACAAACTATCCCCCAACAATAGCGGTATTGTTTGTCAAAGTAAAAAACAAAACAATAAACAAAATCAGCACAAACCAAACAACAACAAAAACAGCACAAACCAGAGAGAGACAGAAAGAGAGGGAAGAAATCACCCTACTATACATCAAAACTCTTTGGAATATTACAGAATGAAGAATAACAATCCATTTATATGTTGTTCACAACTGGCCCAAATAAATCCATTGCTTAGAGATACAAACACATGTGAAAAACTACATAAAATATAGGGAAAGAGTTTTCCTAAAAATCAGCGTGCAGATGTTGTAAATTTGTATAATTTTATGTAGCTTTGCCTTTAAAAAAAACATTTATTCATTTGCTCATATTTTTATTTCCATAAGCTCTAGGGGTCTTAGGAAAGGGGGGCAAACAACCTGAAGTCCTGGCCTGACCAGCCAGAAGTTTTTGGTGGTGGGCAGCAGAAAACAACCTAGAGATGAGCAAATGAGTGAGGGAAGGCTAGACGAAGAGACATGAAGCAGTCTATAGTTCCAGCATTCAGGAGGGCGGAAAGTTCAAGGTCAGCCTCAGCTATCTAGAAGGACTGTAAGAGTCAGAGTTAGTGGGTATCTGCCCTGAACCAGTGTCTTACTTAGAGTTTACTACTGTGAACAGAGATCATGACCAAGGCAAGTTCTATAAAGGACAACATTTAATTGGGGCTGGCTTACAGGTTCAAAAGTTCAGTCGGTTATTATCAAAGTGGGAGCATGGCAGAGTCCAGGCAGGCATGGTACAGGAGGAGCTGAGAGTTCTACATCTTCATCTGAAGGCTGCTAACAGAATACTAACATCCAGGCAGCTAGAAGGAGAGACTTATTACCCACACCCTCAGTGACACACCTACCCCAAAAGGGCCACACCTTCGAATCCTGCCACTCCCTGGGCCAAGCATATACAAACCATAACAAACAGCATTTGCCTGGTACAGTGTGGCTGATGTACAGGAGCTCTGAGCAGCTGTGACCATGTGTGCAAGACCTTTGCAAGATCAGATCAGCCAGAACCCAGCACAGATGTGTGATGGTTTATGAAGCCCTAGCAATAGCGAAGGAACATTGATTCTTGGCCGCTGGCAGATGGGGCAACAGTCTGCTTCAGGGATGTGTTCCCAGAGGCTGTGGTCCTGCTCCCATGCACACCCTGACAGCACTAAGTGGACACAGTGGTTCTGACAACAAAGGACATGAGGTTGAGGGGGAAATTGTGGAGGGATAGGGGAGGAACTGAAGGGAAGGGGTTGGGATGAATTTGGTCAAAATGCATATATGCATGTATGAAATTCTCAAACAATAACAGAAACAGAAGAAAAATGAAGCATGATAAAGATGCAGCAGAAGGATGGCACCTTTTCAGGTGCTTTGCCTCGGGCTGACAGCTCCGAGATTGTATTTGAGGAGAGGTCTGGTGGAAGTGGGCATATAGATGTCTGAGCCTATACTTTCACAGGATGTGTGGGTGAGAAGTGAAGGGGCCTGAGCCTGCGGGATATCAGGAGGCCCGTGAAGGTTCACTCAGATGGTTACGTTCTTTGTAGTGGTATGGTTGCCACCTCCCTTTTCTTTCTGGCTCGTGGATCTCTGGCTTGTCAGAGATCATGCTCAGGTTCTTGTCCTATGACACCCTTCATTTCAAAGCCACTTCCTACTGTCTAGTCCATCAGCCTTTAAATCTCTCTGAATTCTTGCTATCTATTTTGAATATGGGAGAGCAGGCAGCTGTGGGTAACTCTTTGTTCCAGAGCAACAGCCCATGCCTGATTTAGTCTATTTTGAGTGTGAGTGCCAATAAAGACTATCTCTCCATCACAGTCTCACAAGTAAGCAGCCACCAGCTGCCAGCCTACCAGGAGGCACACTGATAATTTATTTGTGGCAATAAATAATGACGCCTGGAAATAAATCCTATCAGAAACACCAGCTACAATGAGTTTATCCATCTCACCAGAGGATTGTAAAATCCCCTCATCTGGGACTATAAAAGAATTACCCCAAGACTGAATGTGGCAGGGCCTGATGACTTGTCGTTCAGTCACTTGTCATGAGTCCCATGCAGGAACATTGTCCTGCCTCTGTCCCTCCAGATTTGCCTGAGCCCAGTTTTCTTGGCATTGACTCTCAGATCACTTCTAGTGGACCCTTCCACCCAGACTTGCATCTGGCATCTCTGCCTGAATAGCATCGCACCTGCAGTTTACAACATACCTCGTCTGGTCCGCTACAGACTTCTCTTTGCACTTGAATCACCTTTCTGCCTTTGACTTCAGGACATCCTCTCTGAACTTTGTATTTTTTTTTTAAAGCCTTCTCTAGCCACTCTATAGCATATTTCTCATATAAATTACCATGGGAAGTGAATGAGTGATCTGAGAGTTAATTAGCATTGGAATGCAAGAACCTCTAAGTGCCAATGGCCAACCATTAAGTGAAATGAGGGTTGTTTGAAAAACTGTAAAATTTGACCAAACTCACATAGCTTATGAATGTATTGCTATTCAATAAATTGACATTTTAGAAGGGTATCGATATATCTGGATCTTTCTGACACAAAATGCTCAGAACATATCTTCCCCACACCACAAGCAGGGATCTGTCACTCCAGTACACTTCCAGTTGTGTCTGTTATCACATGTCCCATGCTGCTGGCTACTTGTCTGAAACAGAACAAGCCAGTCAGTATTCCAACATGGAGTCGGAAGGGACTCATGAGGCCCACCCCCAGCTGACGAGCCACTAGCAATTCATGGGTTTGGAGGGGAGAGCATCAGTTTTCTCTAATGATGTGGTAGGTTGACCATGCACTAGTGGATGGTCCCACACCCATAATCATATGGTGTACTGGCTAGTTTTGTGTCAACTTGACACAGCTGGAGTTATCACAGAGAAAGGAGCTTCAGTTGAGGAGATGCCTCCATGAGATCCAACTGTAAGGCATTTTCTCAATTAGTGATCAAGGGGGAAAGGCCCCCTGTGGGTGGGACCATCTCTGGGCTGGTAGTCTTGGGTTCTATAAGAGAGCAGGCTGAGCAAGCCAGGGGAAGCAAGCCAGTAAAGAACATCCCTCCATGGCTTCTGCATCTGCTCCTGCTTTCTGACCTGTTTGAGTTCCAGTCCTCACTTCCTTTGGTGTTGAACAGCTGTATGGAAGTGTAAGCTGAATAAACCCTTTCCTCCCCAACTTGCTTCTTGGTCATGATGTTTGTCCAGGAATAGAAACCCTGACTAAGACAGATGGGTAACATAGGTTGTGCTTTGGTTTTAAAAACAAACAATAAACAAACAAACAAATGAACAAACAAACCAAGAGAGGAAGAAAGGAAGGAAGGAAGAAAAGAAAGAAGGGAGGAAGGGAGAGAGAGAGAGAGAGAGAGAGAGAGAGAGAGAGAGAGAGAGAGAGAGAGAGACGGATGTGAGGTTGGGAGAGGGTTAGGGTGTGGTGTGGTGGCCATGAATCTGGGAGGAACTAGGGGAGGAGTTAGAGGTGAATGGGTCCAAAATACACTGAATGCACATATAAAATTCTCAAAAGTGAATGAAAACATTGTATTTTTACTCTTTGAGAATTTCATATAGCATGTGTTTATCATATTCTTTCCCATTTCTCAACATTTCCCCACCCACTGGACTTTATGTTCTTTATATTCGCACCTGCCTTATGTGTCTGGAAAGCAGTGTTGCCTTAAAACAGTCTGCCACTTCTGGTTCTGCCTTGGCATTCTATTGCTGTGAAGAGACACCATGACCAAGGCAACTCGTATAAAACATTTCATTTGGGGCTTGCTTTCAGTTTCAGAGACCTAGTCCACATTATAATCATGGCAGGGAGCATGGCGTGGTGGCAGGCATGGTGCTGGAAAAGTAACTGAGAGCTTATATCCCATACCAAGACCACACCTTCTAATCCTTCCAAACTGTTTGTATGCTCTGGCTAGATTTTTAAAATTTATTATTAGAGAATTTTTTCATTTACATTTCAAGAGTTATCCCAAAAGTCCCCTATACCCTCCCCCCGCCCTGCTTGGCATTCCCCTGTACTGGGGCATATAAACATTGCTAGACCAAGGGCCTTTCTTCCCCAATAATGGCCAACTAGGCCATCTTCTAATACATATGCAGCTAGAGACATGAGCTCTGAGGGTTCTGATTAGTTCATATTGTTGTTCCATCTATAGGGTTGCAGACCCCTACAGCTCTTGGGTACTCTCTTTAGCTCCTACATTGGGGACCCTGTGTTCTGCCCTATAGATGATTGTGAGCATCCACTTCTGTATTTGTCAGGGACTGTCAAAGCCTGCCAGGAGACAGCTATATTAGGGTCCTTTCAGCAATATCCTGCTGGCGTATGCAGTAGTGTCTGCATTTGGTGGCTGATTATGTGATGGACCACCCAGGTGGGGCACTCTCTGGATGGTCCATCCTTTTATTTAGCTCCAAACTTTGTCTCTGCACCTCCTTCCATGTATATTTTAATCCCTATTATAGGGAGGAATGAAGTATCCACGCGTTGGTCTTTCTTGATTTTCTTGTGTAGGCACAAACTAGAGTCATCAGAGAGGAGAGAGCCTCGAGTGAGAAAATGATATCTATAAGGCTGGGTGGGGGGCAAGACAGTAAATTGTATCCTTCATGAACTCTGTATCAGCTCCTGCCTCCAGGTTCCTGCCCTCACTGCTTTTGATGATAAAATAAATCCTTTCTTCTTTAAGTTTTTTTTTTTTAATCACAGCAATGGTAACTCTACCTGAGGACTATGCAAATATATGTACTTATAGGAGTCAGTCTCATTTAAACCATCACAGACACACTCTTTCTGACCCTTCTTTTGTATCAATACCAGAGCCTTGAGGGGAGAGCTATGATGAAGATATCCCATTCAGGACTGTGGACTGTCTTACTCTCCGTATGTTGTTCAGTTAGTTGTGTTAATTACCATTTGCAAGCAGAAGTTTCTCTGCTGAGGTTTGAGTCATGCACTGATCTGTGCAGATAGCAATATGGCGTCAGGAGACATTTTATTGCTATGTTCATTTAGCAGAAGAATAGTACTAGATCGCCGCCCCCATCTTTCTGAGTAATTAGCCAGAGGGTCTCAGACACCCCTCAAGCACTATAGGCTGTTGTTAGTACTTTTAGTTATCCCTCACAATCCGACAGTAAGACCCTATTGCTGAAGACTGTAGGCTTAGATTTTTCAAAACCTACTTATAATACGGGTTCTTAAATGCTTTAACCTCCCTTCTAGCTCACCACCCACCAGAGGTAGTAGAAAGGAAAAGATTAATAGAGCAAAGGAGCACGTGAACCTGTTCTTTGGAGCAAACCTAATCTGTGTTGTCAGGATATCAGCTGTTGGGTTCACAGGAATCAGCAGTAGCAGCAGCTTGATCCACCTGCAAACACTGTTCACAAATCAGCAACTGGAGGTCGATCCAGAAGAAACACTGAGGCTCTGCCAATCGGCCTGAGTCTGAGAAAGTGGCAGGAAGTTCAGCAACACCATCAGAAGTTATGACAAACCATGGCCAGCAAAGAATGGCAAGGTGAACCAACACCAATATGGTGTCATCAGGGAAGATCAGCATCAGCAAAGCCCAACGATGCCCAGCAGAGAATGGTAAGGCGCATCCATACCAAACAGCACCATTCTCTGTCTTTTGGGTTATGCTTATATCCCTTCCAAACATCGTGTGTTCTCTCAAGCATCTGTTCTAGCAATGTATCACATGTACTTTTCCCGAGCTGCTTCCAGAAGGACACTAACCATGTGTCCGCTTCAGCAAAAACATCTTCTCGTAAGACAGTTTCCAGAAGAAAACACCACGTGACACAACTGAGTCTCCAAAGAAACCAGAATTTTCTACTTGAGGAGATATCACACACGTATGGCATAGACCATGGAGAACTCTAGCTGGTATGCAACTGGAATCTCCACCCCCACTGGCCTTTACAGTGATGGAAGGTACTGTACATGTTACAGAAGAAGAAATGTATTCTTCAGTTTCACCGAGCTATAAACCCTGACATAAGATCATGCCAGGAAGTTTGGTACGGTAGAGAAGTTGATATCCAGAGACTCAGTGGGCAGACACCTGAGGCTTAAGTGACTGCCCGCTCCCTGCCTGATTCCTGACCTGGAACACGTGCCGTGCTTCTCACATAAAGAAACATGTCCTAGTCATGTAGGCCCAAAACAGAGTTTTCCCATGCTAATGAGGTACCTAGAGGCCTGGAAGGCTTAGCCAATAAGATTCCCATCTCAGACATTCCTCCCTGCAAAAGGTACTTAATCTCAGGTCCACCCTGAGAAGTGGATATGGTACAGTATGCAACCATTTTCCACCACGAACAGCCAAGAAACTGTTTAAAACCATAGAATGTCTCTTTCATCAAGATCCTTTGTGGGGAGCTGTGAAGAAGGCATTTGACTACAGAGCTGTAACTTAATTTTCCCATAGAAGGCCTTTTTGTGCTCCCAGCCTGTCACCAAGCAAAGGACAATCACTGCTGGGACAAGCTGGAGCTCCCCTTTCCCCTGCCCAGTCTAGATGCTGGCCCCAGCTCATGGGCCTCCCAACCCCCAACTCTGTTCTCAGCTCTTCCATGATTCCCAGTAGTATCTGGATGTCCAAGAGTCTGAGAATCCCACAGCCCGGCCTCGTCACAGGCCTTGGGGAAACCCCTGACCCAGCTCCAGCTTCCTGAATCTCAGACTGTGCTTTCTGACCCCCAGAGTGGTGCCTTGGTGCTTCCCTACAGTCTGGCACCAGCCCAGGTGGTGGTGTGGAATAAATGCGGTCAAACTCCTTGCATTTGGCCTCCCCAGGAGGCAGTGCCCAGCAGACGTGGACTCACGCCCTGAGAGCTCTAACACAATGTGCCCACGGATGCAATAGTAGCACAAATGTTATGGTAGTAACTGTCCTAAGCAAGGGCTTCTGCTGCTGTGACAAAACACCATGGTCAAAAGACCCTGGGGGAGGAAAGGACTTATTTCAGCTTACAACTATCAGGTCACATTTTATCACTGAAAGAAGTCATGGTAGAAACTCAAGGCAGGAACCAGGAGACAATAGCTGAAGAGCTGAAGGACAGTCCATGGAGGAGTATTCCTGGTTTGTTTTCTTCTTCTTCTTCTTCTTCTTCTTCTTCTTCTTCTTCTTCTTCTTCTTCTTCTTCTTCTTCTTCTTCTTCTTCTTCTCCTCCTCCTCCTCCTCCTCCTCCTCTTCCTCCTCCTCCTCCTTCTTTAAAAAGATTTATTTATTATATATATATATGGGTACACTGTAACTGTACTGATACTCGTGAGCCATCAGGTGGTTGCTTGAAATTTGAATTTAGGACCTCTGCTTGCTCCAGCCTAAAGACTTATTAATTATTATATCTAAGTACACTGTAGCTGTCTTCAGACACACTAGAAGGGGGTGCAAGATCTCATTATAGATGTTTGTGAGCCACCATGGAGTTTCTGGGATTTGAACTCAGGACCTTTGGAAGAGCAGTCAATGCTCTTAATCCCCGAGCCATCTCTCTAGTCCGTTTGATTGCTTCTTCTGGCTTGTTCAGACTGCTTTCTTATACTACTCAGGACCACCTGCTCATGGTCTCAGCCCCTCCTGTGGTCTGACACTCCACTTCATCAACCATTAATGCACTATAGACTTGCCACAGGTAAATGCTATAAAGGTCTCAACTGAGAGTCCCTCTTCCTAAATAACTGTAGTTTCCTGTCAAGTTGACATAAAATTAATCAACACAGTAACAAAACCATTTTTATATTGGATTAAAGGCCTGCTTCATGAGACGGAACCCATACCTGATACTATTATGAGGATGAGAAACTGAAAATATTGTATTTCAGTAATAATAATGAAAAGAATGTGGAAGCAGTTCTAAGCCTAGCATCCAGGCCCCCACACTTTCCATCCACGACTTCTCTAAAGTTGCTACACAAGCAAGGAACCCTGTCTGTCAGCTATCCCGGAGAAGGGCTGCTTCTATGTACCCAGACTTCCTGTCTGTTGGACCAGCTTCATTTCTGCCTCCCCTCACATTCACAGGAGAACTGAGTACACTTGAAGCCCTCCTTGCCCAGAACCTGTAAGTAAAACTTACATGCGTATGCCTTTAGTTACGGTATATTAATTTTGTCCTTATCATCTGAAGAACCGGGGTCTGACCTGGTCAGGGTCTGGCTGGCGGTTCTGGAATGATTCTTTGGACCCAGACCATTGGCTGACACCATGGGAAGACCCTGTGAGGGACACAGGTTGTAGGCGCCTGGAAGTCACCCCGGCAGGAGGATCATCTTGTGAAATCTCT
This sequence comes from Mus minutoides, assembly GCA_902729485.2. Taxonomy (NCBI): domain Eukaryota; kingdom Metazoa; phylum Chordata; class Mammalia; order Rodentia; family Muridae; genus Mus; species Mus minutoides. The sequence continues at coordinate 20,082 of CACVCL010021535.1, forward strand.
GTCCAGCTCCCCTTCATTCGGCTTCCATCTGATGGCTACCTGCTTTGGCACTAAACCCACTTTACCTAGGGATTCTCAAAACAAGGTCTTTTTTTCTTTTTTATTTCTTTTAGCAGATGTGATTGATCATGGAGTAACACATAGAGGCCTTCTAAGGCAAGTAATGGTGACAGTTTTACATAGCTTGCATAACAGTCTCTCTGTGTTATGGGCTGAAGGTTTAGGCCCCTTCTTTCCCATTCACACGTTGAAATCCAGCCCTGAGTATGGGATTAGGATGTGGGGCCTTTGGGAGTTGATTAACTTAATGAAAGCAGAAGGAGCCCTCATGATGGGATTCATGTTTTTATGAGGAAGAGGTACCTACATCTGCTGCTTTGTCCGTTAAAAATGGGAAGCTGTCAAGCTGCAAAGGGGAAACCACCCTCCCCAGAACCAGGCAGTGCTGGAACACTAGTCCAGGGCGTGTAGCTTCCAGAACTGTGAGAAAATGAAGCTCATCCCGTAAGCTCCCAAGCGGATAATCTGTTTTGGCAGTAAGAATTGTGAGTTGAAGACAGTGTGAATGCTAAATCTCATAAGTGAATTTTAGCACGATAATGATATCTGCTTTCCCAAGTTGTGAAATATAAGTCATAGGTTTAGTTTGTTCTGGTCCAGTGCAAACAACGTCGACAATATCCATCAGGTTATGGGGGCAGGGCACACGCACATCATCCGTTGGAGAAATTCACCAGGTATTTGGGGTTCATCCAAATCTGTTGGTTCTAGTGCACCCTTATTCTTTGCCTTCCGGGGACACAAACAAATAAAAGCAGTTGCCAATAGGTTACTAGAGCACTTCTGAGTGGGTCTCTGGGTAGAAAGGGTTTAATTATTGTAGCTCCCTTATGAAAAGAGCTTTTAATGAAAATGTAGCTATTTGCTTCTACAGTGCCATCGGGACTTGCTGGATCACGGAATCTCAGAGTCTCTTGAACTTGCCTCAGACTGTTCCTGGGGATTTGAGGGCTGCTGTTCAGCGGGCCAGTGGGCAATAAGACAACTAATAACAACAAAGTTTTCATGGCCTCAAGGAAAGGCTTCTAAATATAACTGTAGGTTTTTAGGCCTCTACTTTTAAATGCTATCCACTGTGGAAAAGGGTCATTTTCTCTCATGGCCTTAAAGACATCCTGTGTTTCAGTGTTAGGTTATAAATATAGTTGCAAATACTGTTCATTTCCACAAGAGACCACTATTGCTTTGCTTTTTCTAGTGGTGCCTGTGGAAAATAGAGTTAGAACAGCCCAGGAGGCGAAAAAAATTACTGTTCCCAAACCCCAAACAAACAAAAAACAAAACCAATCTAGTATTTTTAAATATAGCACAGACCCTGTCTCAGAAAAAAAAAAAAAGCATAGTACAAAACATAATCTCGTGGTCCTTTGGAAGCTTGTGTGAAAGTCCTGGTGTGTGTGCTGTCTGAAATGAGGGGTGGTGGCTGTAATGAGAGCATCACATCTGTGTGGGGGTCTTAGTTGTCAAATCATAGGTCTTAGATGTGCGTGGCCTGGCTAATACAGTATCCTGTGCTCAGCATTTTCATTTTCCAGAGAGTAATCCTGAGGTGTAGGGAAGGGCCACATGCTGCTCAGTTAGATAGCAATAGTTCAGCGCCAGCAATAAGAACGGGAAAGGAGAAACGGAGACTCGTTCTTTGGAAAGCACACCAGGGGTTTCTCCGTGTTTAAGTGGGTGGTTTCCTTTTCGTTTGTGACAATGTTTTCAGCTGGACAAGGATATGAGATAAAGCTTGGAAGGCTGCCACTATCTCCGCACTCAAGAACAATGCCAGATTGGAGAGGGGTTCACCTCGGAGCACAGCTTTCTGAGCCCCCTCTTTCTTGTCGCCTATCACCACCAGTGGCTTCTCTACCTCCTAGAGCCTCCTACTGCTTCCTGTCTGTTTCCAGTTTCCATGAGCTATGTTAGCAGAAGACAAGAGCCGTCGTTAACAATTGTAGGACTGAAGCCGGACTCTTCCCCAAATTAGTATTCTTCCCAGGTTTCCTGATTTTCAGCCCGTCATATAGGTTTTGGGAGGTGGTTCAGTCAGTGATGTTCAGAGGCCTGGACAACAGCAGATGGATATGCTTAGCAAATCCTCCTCCTCCTCCACGTCTCCCTCCTCCCCCTCCTCCTCCTCCTCCTCCTCCTCCCATCTACTCTCTTCTCAGCTACAGCTCCTGGTTCTGAGACTACCTCAGTGTTCTCCTTTGTGATCTCTTTATGGCTCTGCTACTAGACAGTGGTCCTCAGACTTGAATATGAATCCCTGGGGGTGGCCACTAAATCATGTCTGATGGCAGAAAGTCAGACTCCACCTTTCATAGAACTGGTGTAGGTGGTCAGAGATCCCTCAGTAGATCACAGCACTGAGAGTTTGCTGGGAGACTGTTGCCCTGTCCTGGCCCTCAAATCCTTCCGGGACTGATTTAACAAGGTTTGCAAAAGTGGCTACCTGCTTTCCATCTCTATGGACTCTTCTTCAGTTCAGTAGCTGTTGCGTTAGCATGGGAAAAAATGTAGAAAGAGGCAGTCTCCTCAGGAGAACTTGTTTCTTACAAATGTGGTTTCTGAAATAGCAGCCACACCACTTGGGACCACTGGTCAGCCGTGCACATTTAAGGGCCACACTCAAGATGTAATACATGTGAAATTCTGGAGGTCAGACACTGCTCCCTGTGCAGGAAAGAGCTGGTCAGGTGGGTCCCAAGAAAGATGCAGCTTTCCCAATGTGAGGGTCGGGGTCCCTTCCTCTGCAGCAGGTGTGACATAGCTTGGGATCTATTTGTTATGTCCCTGTAGTCTGCAGTTTCCATATCCCAGTTTTCAATTACCTAGGGTCAATTGAAGACCAAAAATATTAAATGGGAAATTTTAGAAATAAGCAAGTAGTAACTTTTATGTTTATTATAGAATGTTGTTGTGATTGTCCTGTTTTTACTATAATTGCTAATTTCTTCTTACTTTTCCTAATTTAGAAGATAAATTATCATAGTTATTAACAGGAAGAAAAAAGTATATATGGGGATCAGTAGTACTGTCTACAGTTTAAGGTACTTCCTGGGGGATTGGAACCCATCCTTTGTGATAAAGGGAACTTCCAGCCTTAAGCTCATGGGAGCAAAGGATGGGAGTTGTTCCCGCAAAGGATGGGAGTTGTTCTCGCTCTCCTGTGTGTGTGGACAGTGAGCATCTATTAAGCATCTATTAGGTGTACTCATAAATGGTCATTTATTTATTTTACTCTCTAATGTTATCTTATGTGTTATTAATAGGTGAAAGGTAGGTTGCTACTTCTGACTCAGTTATTCAACAACTACTAAGTACTATTATGTACCAGGTATTCCTAACATGTAGGGAGCGGCAGTTGCTCCAGAACGGCAGTTGCTCAGGAATGGCAGTTGCTCCGGAAAACCCGAGCTCCCTCTTCAGGCCCTCTTCAAGCAATAACCCCTCCCAAACGGGCAATATGCTAATGAGGTGTGGCTTGTGACACCAATGAATGGGCAATATGCTAATGGGTGTGGCTTGGTGCACCAATCCGCAACCACTACAACACCCTCCCCCCTTCCCTGGGAGAGTATAAAAGCAGCATCTCTGCTGCTGTCCAGTGTCCTGGGAATCAACTATCAAGGTGCTCCAGAATAAAGCTGACTGAAAAGATCCCGGTGGTCTTTCTTGCTGGTCGAGGGAGGTGCACCACACTAACACAAGTGGGAATATTGTGATGTAATTATGACTTTGCACAAACAAACAAACAAACAAACACTACACCTTAGTTACTTTTTTATTGCTATCAAAAACCACCATGACCAAGGCAACTAATAAAAGAAAGTACTTAATTTGAGGGCTCATAGTTCCAGGGGATCAGAGTCCATGACCATTGTGGTGGGAAACATGACAGCAGATAGGCAGGCATGGTGTTGGAGCAGTAAGTTAGAGCTTACACACTGAGACAACAACCAATAGGTGGAGAGAGTGTAAGTTAACTGGGGAAAGCATGTGCTTTTGAAACTTCAAATTCTACCTCTAGTGACACACCATCTTCAACAAGGCCACAGCTTCTAATATTTCCCAAACAGTTCTACTGAGGATCAAATATTCAGGTATATGAACCTATGAAGGCCACTCTCATTTAAATGACCACACACTATAATAACAAACAATAGCCAGAGCTTTGAGGCAGAAATAGGGGCTGAGGATAGTTATTGGGTGAATAGACAACGGGAAGAGGCAGCTATCTGTATTTTGTTGAGTAGTGGAAAGGCTGCTTGCATATTTGTTTTAATCTTTGCACTGGGAAGACCATGTAAAAGTAACTTTTATTCTGTTGGAATTGTCATCTCTGAGGCTTACTGACCCCATCAGCTAATCTAAGCCTAGTCCCGGAAGCTCCTTGCCTCCTCTGTACAATCTTTTTTGTTTGTTTGTTTTTGTTTTTATTTTTGTTTTTTTTGAGACAGGGTTACTCTGTATAGCCCTGGGTGTCCTGGAACTCACTTTGTAGACCAGGCTGGCCTCGAACTCAGAAATCCGCCTGTCTCTGCCTCCCGATTGCCTCTGTACAATCTTATCTAGGCCTAGAATGTTTTCAGCCTCTGGGTCTTGCTGCTAAATAAATTCACCCTTTCTTGTCCTTTCAGAGCTCAGGCTGGCTGGTTAAACTCAGTTGCTCAAACTCTTCTTCAGACTGACTGATTCAATCTGGCTTCTTTCTTGGTCTCTGACTGAATTGTTCTGCTTGGCCTCAAACTAACTCTGGCAATCTGTTCTAATCTAGCGTCTTCTCACTCTCTGACTCATTCTGCCTTCACCTGTGTCTAGCTTGCTTTCTGTCCAACCTATCTCGCTAAAACTCTCCCAGTAAACTGCCTTCTCTCCTTTCTCTCTGCACTGCTTTCCTAAGCATCTTCCCTTTCCTCTCTCTTCTCATGAGAATCGGGTGCATCCTATTCTGTCAGATCTTTGATTTGTCACTTTGTGTGCCCCTCAGTCAGACATTACTTTGAAACATGGGCGCCTTCTACAAATTAACTTTATCTTTACTGTTTGGGATTAAGGTGTGTACTACGGGCATGTCTGTAGTCCTGCCAGAGGGATTAGAGATGAGTGCTAAGGCTGAGGCTGAGCCACACCACTACTATAAACAGGGTTTCCCAGTAAACAACAGTCTCATGGTTCACAGTGTGATCCAATAGCCTGCAACAAGAACACCTTGATTTTCACCCTGTGTCTTTCATTCCGCCAAAGTTCCATCTTCCTTTTCCACTGTTTTGGGAGTAGGCACAAGATCTATCAAGTCAAAGCATATATCACTTTATCTCCAGCAACACATGCTTCAGGAAAGGGCACAAGCTATGTAAAAAAAATTCAGCTAGGTGCTTTTCCTAGATGATACTGGAAAGACAAAAAGAAGATCCTCTCAGCGCAGAGTTATCAGGATGTGGGGATTTAGCCTTGAGGTTTCTAGGGACCACTGGGAGGGACCAGATTTCCCAAGTTGCAAATTGTTCTCAATGTGCAGTGGAGAGAAGGAAGGAGCCTGGACCACATCATTTGAATGGCTAGATCCTAAGCCAATACTTCTGGACATTTTAGTTTTATCAATATATTGCACTTATGTTGGTACCAGTTTTTGTCCCTTAGAACACAAGGATTCAAAATGTTAAATCCAGTGAACGCACATTTATTACCCATCTCTGCTACTTTTTGGTTGAGCCAATTAGATTCTTTGTGACAAGGGTAGGTTGAGGGGCTTCTTCATGCAAGAGGAGAAAGTCTGCAAGGCCCTTGACCTCATGTAGGTGTTTAGGAAGAGGTGAGTAGTTCCCAGAAAACAACGCAACAGTAACAACAACAATAATGTAACATCTCTTTCAGGGTAACCAAGTGGCTTTCATGATTTGTGTTTAAGAAATATGATTTAATTACCAATGAAGAACAAGAGGCTGAGGGTTTTTTTTTTAATTTTTATTTTTTCCTCTATTTTTAGACTTCACTTGGCACTGGCTAGAGTGGTTGAGGGGAGACACCCCCCCTTCCCTCTTTTCAATGAAATACAATTACACTGAATTCATGGTATTCATTGTGTCAAATTCCTATGTTTCCTGGCATGGGCTGAAGAGATATATAATAAGATCCTGATAAGGATTTTCTTTCTGACTCAGACTGTATGCGGATAGATAACACTTTCTTTGGGTAACATTTTCTTTTTTCTCAGAATTATTTTGGGGCTAATTTACATTACTCTTAAAAAAAAAAAGAAACCACGCATCCATCATTTTGAAAACAGATTTCGACAAGAAAGAAGTAAAATTTGCTCAGCCAAGACACCCACCACAAGGTTTGGTTTTAATAATACACAAAACAGGAATGGGGGTAAGGGAGCGAGCCAGTGGGTAAAAGCTTCTAGCTGGAGGAGGTGGGGCAGCAAATGCTTTCTCCAGCCAAGAACAGTCTCTACCACACCACTGCAACCCTGACAACCCTGGAGGGGCAAAGATGCAGTGGTGGTCTGGAGGAGTAACTTTTTTATTTTTAAGATTTAGTTTTAGTGTGTGTGTGTGTGTGTGTGTGTGTGTGTGTGTGTGTAGACCTGCATGTCAGATGCCCTGGAGCTGGAATTACAGGTGCTGTCTGCTGAGCCATCTCTCCAGCTGTGGAGCAGTTGTAATGAGCAGCTCTTACACTGGGTAACCTGCCAAGACAGCCCTTAAAATTTTTGCAATTATTATTTCATTATTTTATGCATATGGATGCTTTGCCTGCCTGCATGCTGATGCACCAGGCACTTGCAGTGCCCACAGAGGCCAGGAGAGGGCACCAGATTCCTTGGAACTGGAATTGCAGATGGTTGTGAGCTGTCTGTGGGTGCTGGGAATCAAAACTGGGTACTCTGGAAGAGCGGCCAGTGCTCTAACTGCTGAGCCATCTCTCCAGTCCCAGCTGCCTTAAATACAAGGTCTCATGTTTCCCAGGCTAGCTACTGAAATCACTATGCAGGCAAGGATTACCTTGACTGATCTTTCTCCTTCTACCTTTTGGAGGGTAGGATTATATTCTTCCATATCTAGTTTTTGCAGTGTTGGGGATCCTACTCAGGACATTGTGCATGCTAGGCAGGAACCCTATCAACTGAATTACATGTCTAGTCCAGTTATACTTGTGGCTACTTAGCATTCATGTTGGGGGCTATTTCTCAATCTTTTATTTATTTTTGCCTTTCCTCAGGAACATTTCTTTTAATCTTGCAAGACAGGGGACTACATATATATAGTCCAGGCTGGCCTAGAACTCAGCACTTTCTTCCAAGTGCTGGGATTACCAAGCACACACTGCTGATTATAGCACCAGCCCAAAGAACCATTAAGAAATGTTTTTATGTATGAAGAAACAAAAGACATCCTGTGTCAATGAAGTGGAAACAGATACTGACTCGTGAATGTTGTCCTTTAACTGTGTTCACAGCCTTCATGGTGCCACTGACAAGCTCCAGCTGAAGGAGAAGGGGGATAGCCTATACCACAGCTCTTACAAAGCAGATTGCCTGCAAATCCACCAGTGGTAAAGCACCCAAGAAACAACTGACAACAAAAGTTGCTTGCAAGAGTGCGCCCACTACTGGAGAGGTGAAGAAACCTCACCGTTACAGGCATGGTACTGTGGCACAATCAGACACTATCAGAAGTCCACTGAACTGATTCGCAAGCTCCCTTTTCAGCAGCTGGTGCAAGAGATTGCTCAGGACTTCAAACAGATCTGCACTCCCAGAGTCCAGCTATTGGTGCTTTGCAGGAGGCAAGTGAGGCCTATCTAGTTGGCCTTTTTGAAGATACCAACCTGTATGCTATCCATGTAACAATTGTGCCATGTAACGTGTAACAATTATGCCAAAAGATATCCACACTGAATATGCAGAGAATGTGCTTCAGAGTCCACTATGAGGGGAAACATTTCATTCTCAAAAATTTTCTTTTCCTCTTCTTCCTGTTATCAGTAGTTCTGAATGTTAGATATTTTTTCCATGGGCTAGAAATCAAACACACCCACATGACCCCCAAACAAAATAAAACCAAACACAAAAGCAAGATACAGAATCCCAACTAAAGCAAAAGAGATTGACAGAATCCAGCCAGCTAAAGGAAGAAGTTGAGCAAGGGTGATGACTGAGGTAGTTAGCTTTGTACTAGCGGGCCAGTTTAGTAGCAATGTGCCTGCGTCTTTCTGGGGATGTGGCTTCTGCCATCTGAGAGCAGTTCACTGGAAAACTGGTCACTTTATGCTATCAGTGGTCAGCAGTCCCAGTGGGTAATGTGAGGATAGGGGGACAGTCTGAATGGGGAACCCAGGGTCTTCTACCATCATCTGGTTGGACATTTATCTGAGGACTTTGGCTCAGACCCTGGCACTTCAGACTTTTAAACTTAAACCAGGCATCAGAATTTCCTCTGGCTGCTTTAGCTTCCACTTCTGTAATAATTGTGACCTTTGGTCTTTGTACTTACAAGGAGGATCTTCTGATGGTTAAACTTTTTTTTTTTAATTGTTTGCAGTTTTTGCTTTTGTGAGTTCATTTGCTCATCAGCTTTGAGTAGGTGTTTCCTATAAATCTGCTTCATTCTTTTAGCATTGCTAAAGGGGATGGGCTTAGTGGCCTTCTCACTAGCTGCTGAGGGTGTGTACTGGCTAGTTTTTGTGTCAACTTGACACAGCTGGGTTATCACAGAGAAAGGAGCTTCAGTTGGGGAAATGCCTCCATGAGATCTAGCTGTGAGGTATTTTCTCAATTAGTGATCAAGGGCCCCTTGTGGGTGGGACCATCTCTGGGCTGGCAGTCTTGGGTTCTATAAGAGAGTAGGCTGAGCAAGCCAGGGGAAGCAAGCCTGTAAAGAACATCCCTCCATGGCTTCTGCATCAGCTCCTGCTTCCTGACCTGCTTGAGTACCAGTCCTGACTTTCTTGGTAGTGAACAGCAGTATGGAAGTGTAAGCCGAATAAACCCTTTCCTCCCCAACTTGCTTCTTGGTCATGATGTTTGTCCAGGAATAGAAACCCTGACTAAGACAGGCTGCTTCTCCAGTGGCCCCAGTGTTCCCATCTGCTGGTATGTATAGGCTTGTAGGATCCTTTCCTCAGAGGTATGGACTCTAGCTTGAACCTTTCTCTGGGTCTTGAGTATAATTTTCTAGCATGGTTCTTTGTGTCAACAGGAAGGCACTAGGATGCTGCTGGCAGAGACTTTGACAGGGTGTACGTACAACTATTAATAGGTGCCTTTTGTTTTTTATTTATCAAAGCAGGATTTTTTTTTCTGGGTAGCCTCGTCCTGGAACTTGTACTATAGCGGTGTCTTGCTCAAGGATGCCTCAAATTCAGGCACTTACCTGTCTCTGCCCCCCACCCCCCCAAGCCCCGAGTGCTGGGACTAAAGGTGTGCACCACCATGCCCAGCTAACCAGGTGCCTTTAATGATTAGGACAGGACATGGCAGGAGAGCTCAATGTCTCTCTCGCCTTCCTGCTGTAAAATACTCTGACCTGTATCCTGCTGACATTCTTTCCTGTCTTGTTGCTTGCCCTGATGACCTAAGCTGTTTGCTGGATGTGTGGACTGCCTTGTGGAAAGGTCAGTGTGTGATACACAGGTAGGACTGTGACCGTCAGCCGCGTGGAGCCTCAGCTGTCAGCAATGAGCGTAGAAGCAGATGTTTCAATAATTATAAGGGGGGGGGGCTGCAGCAGCGCTGGGGGGAGGCGAGAGCAGGAGATGGAGTGGCAGGCTTAGCAACAGTGGTGATGTTCTAGGCTGCTGAGGTGTGTGTGTGTGTGTGTGTGTGTGTGTGTGTGTTCATATGTTAGGCAGCAATTGATCACTAATATAGACTGTTGTAGAGGTTTGAAAGTGAGCCAAAGAGTTCACATGGTGGGACCCATGACTCCAGCCACATATGTAGCAGAGGATGGCCTTGTTAGGCATCAATGGGAGGAGAGGGCCTTGGTCCTGTGAAGGCTCGATGAAGGGGAATGCCAGGGCAGGGAGGTGGGAGTGTGTGGGTGGGTGGGGAAGCACCCTCATAGAAGCAAGTGGAGGGGAGATGGGGTAGAGGGTTTGTGGAGGGGAAACTGGGAAAGGGGATAACATTTGAAATGTAAATAAATAAAATATCCAATAAAAAAAAAAGAAAGTAAGGCAGAATCATTTACCTGGGTCATTACCAACTGTGTGCGATTTTTCATGAACACTTAATTCTTCTGTGATTGGCAATTCTGGCTGCCTTTTGTACTTCCTGTGAAGAGTAATGCTACTAAGCTTTGCATATAAACTTGGATCTACACCAGTGTTCATTCATTAAGAAGTTTTGTTCTAGAAATAAACTTATTAGAACATTAAAAAGTTTTTTTAATTTTTTTTTTTAAGTAGTGCCAGAGATAAAACCCAGGGCCCTTTCAAAAGGTCTGTAAATCTCATGGCTTTGCCAATAGAGTACAATAATGAGTGTAGAAAGCTCATCTCAGAATGCAGATCTTGGTTTTTTTCCATCATTAAGATGATTAAATATTTGTGTCTGGATCCTGCTACATAGCTTAGGGGGTCCACAATGGGGCCTGCTTAATGTGATGCTTAGCCTTTATAAATGCTAGATGATCCCTGGGTCAGGCTCCTTGTGGCCTAGGTCACCCCTGCTCTGTGTTCTGTGGTGTATGCATCCCTGTTCTTCTGAGTATATGACCAGGAAGGAAGACAGGGCAAATATCCTGGGGCACAGGGCCTCAATGACTAGAGAAAGGTCAGAGTGGCTGGAGCTTAGAAGGTGAGGTCATCAAGGGGAGTTATCTAGGAGGGCTCAGACACCGAACAGCTCCTCCTTAATGTGGCCATGTAGTTTTGTGGCCTTTCTGTGGAAAAATTTTAGAAGATTTTTAAAACATGGACTTTTAAATTTTGAGACAGAGTCCTACACAGCCCAGGCTGGTCTTGAACTTGCTATGTATCCATGTATCCTAGACCAGCCTTGAGCTTACAATCAGCTCCCTAGAGAAATTGTGTATTTTTAGATTTGTTTATTTTATATGTCTCTGTTTTGCCTGCATTTATCTGTGTGCATGTGCATGCCCAGAGCTTGTGGAGGTCAGAAGGGGGCGTCAGATCACTTGGAGCAGAATGATTGGCAGTTGTGGGCCACTATATGGGTGCTGAAAACCAAACCTGGTTCTCTGTAAGGACAAGTGCTCTTAACCACTGAGCCACCACTCCAGCCTCTTGAATACTAATTTTTTTTCAAGACAGGGTTTCTCTGTGTAGCCCTGGCTGTCCTGGAACTCACTATGTAGACCAGGCTGGCCTCGAACTCAAAGATAAGCCTGCCTCTGCCTCCCAAATGCTGGGATTAAAGGCATACGCCACCATGCCTAGCTTGAATACTAATTTTTAAGTACACTTTTTGTTTTGTTTTGTTTTGGGGAACAAGGTCTTGGCATATGCCACACTAGCCTACTCTTATTTATACAAATTGTCTCCATTTCCTGGGTGCTGAGATCATTGATGTATGCCATTGTGCCTGGTCTTAAAATTAATTTTTTAAAACAATTTATTTTTACACTTTTAAGTGTGTGTATGTGTGTGTGTGTGCTTGTGAACACAGGTGTTTGCAGAGACTGGAGGTGTGGAATCCCCAGAAGGTAGAGTTACAGGCAGCTGTGAACCATCTAATGTGGGTATTGAAATCAAACTCAGATCCTTTCCAAGAGCAGTATGCTCTCTTAACTTCCGAGCTACTAATTTTTATAAGCATTTGCTATCTAGGGTCAGCAAACAGAATGAATTAGGAGGCTATGGTGGATACTCATGGCAGGGGTCACCTGAATAGCTTCGATTAGAGGACCGAACAATGACAAAAAAGAGAGAAGAAAGGAGTGGGTAGATTTGGGAGTTCTAGAGGAGATAAAACTGAGTGTGAGGTTAACTTATTTGGCCAGAGTCACAGAGTGGCTACTTAAGTTTATACTAAAATCTAAATGAAAATTTTTTATTTCCTCGGTGGCATGGCCGCATTCTGAGTGCCCAGAAGACAGGTGGCTATTGTTCTGGATTGCTCAATTGTTTTCAATAGTGAGGCTAGAACTCAGGACTGTACAGGCCAGGCAAGTTGAGCTCTATGGCACCTTAACTCTGACAGGTAAGTTTACTGGATATTCTTCTTGTTACAGAAAGGGCACTTGAATGCTGGTCTAGAAGCCAGGCCTTGTGAAATGCTTTGGCTGTGTATGGCTGCCCTGCCTGGGTCAAATCGTGTAGCTCGAAGGCTAACGGGGGGAGGAGGGCAGTGTTTGACGTGGGGACGCTTCTGAAACTCTTGAACAAACGGGGTCCACAACAGCTTCATATCCTGTTGCCTTCTTTATCATGGAGTGGCTGAGCATCTGGAAGCAGCTTTCACCAACCTGCTCATGTGAATTTAGTCATTTGTGTGTGTGTGTGTGTGTTTCCACCCAGAGATGCCAGGTGTGCATGCCGGCACTGAGGGCTCTCCCCAACTTCTGAAGGCAGAGGCCACACAGCACACACATTTCACGGGTGGGATTGTCCCATTCCGAGTTAGCGAAAAGATGTCTGAAGAATAATAAAGTTACTTTGGGTGAGTACATATTAACTGTAACGAAATAAAACGGGGATTGTAGCAAATACAACTCAATCTTCCATCTCAGAGGTTTATTAACTATAATCCCACTGGAATCAGCTGTAGGATCTGGCAATGTAATAAAGCAGACTCATTTTTTTTCCCACACCTTTTTTCCCCTCAAGTGTTGGTGGTACACAAAGAACAATATTACAAAAAAAAATGTTTAAATTTCCCCTGCTAATTTATGACTGACTTTTGTGCTTTTTAAAAAGGGGTTTTATTGTTTTCAGACTCCAGTGGTTTTTCCACCACATCTTTGTTCAAAGCCAGGATGGCAAGCCCAGGGCCACTTGTCTTTGCTTCCTGATCCCTTGCAGACATCATTAAGGAGTCATTGAAGTCTTTGCTAGTGACTCTCGATGTGGCTTAGAATTCTCCCCTCGCCAGCAGTTCAAGAGGAAAGAGTGGATCTGAACTCTAACTGCTGTGTTTGGATTAGGAACAGAGATGCTAATGTAAATAACAAGATAATCATTTCTAGAATCCCAATAAAATTTGCTTGGAACCATCTATATCTGGGAAGAAAGAGAATATTGTTGTTTTGAGGGTGACTAAGGAGGCATGGTTTAGCCAGGTGAACCACGCAGTGGTTAAAAGATGAGAGAGTTCTATGGTGGATTATCAGAACCCATCAGTACTAAGATCAAGATACTTGCCAGCACTTTATACAGCTCCCCATTGGCTTAGATTTGTGGAACTAGAGTCTGCCTCACAAGGTCTGGGGCTGCCTCTCAGCCTAATGCTGCAAGAAGAGCCCTGGGTTCAGTTCTGGTTCTACCCTGCTTGGCTTCCTTAAAGAACTATGTGGCAGGTGTCCTAGTGAGTCGGGAAGAAAGAATTCTGGAAGGAGGAAGACTTGGGAAACAGGTGTTAGTGGAAGAGTTGCTCATTAAATGAATATAGTTCAGCATTTTCCAACTCCTGGTTTTAGAGGTCTTGTTCCATGACTGGGAATAAAGGTCAACTTTAGGTCAGTGGAGAAATGAATGGCATCCCATGGTGGGAGCTTGTAATAGAACCACAGGCCTCAAGGCCAGGAAGTGAAGAGAGTGAGGCGGGGGCTGAGGTCCTGCAGTTTCATTCAGACTCATGCCTCCGAGGACCTAAATCCTCTCCGTTAGACTCCACCTGTTAAACTTTAAACAACTTCTTTAGGATGTCACCCTGAGCTTTGACTCATGGGCCTTGAGAATATTTAAAATCCAAACAATTGATTGTATGTCACTATAAAAAAATAAGTGCTATTGATTTTGTTTTAAAATAATAGTACACAATTATTCCAATTGATTTAGATATTTTCATGAATTTGATCATTGGGGGATCCTCTGGGACCTTATTAAATTTTATAAAGTGCTTACTTACATATATGCAAATTAAACAATATTGTAAGGCAAAGGACACTGTCAATAGGACAAAACAGCAACCAACAGTTTGGGAAAAGAACTTTACTGACCCTACATCCAATATATACAAAGAACTCAAGAAATTAGACTCCAGAGAACCAAATAACCATGTTAAAAAATGAGGTACAGAGCTAAACAAAGAATTCTCAATTGAGGAATACTGAATGGTTGAGAAGCACCTAAAGAAATGTCCAACATCCTTAGTCATCAGGGAAATGCAAATCAAAACAACCCTGAGATTCTACCTTACAGCAATCAGAATGGCTAAGATCAAAAGCTCAGGTGACAGCAGATGCTAGTGAGGATGTGGAGAAAGAGGAACACTCCTCCATTGCTGGTGGGATTGCAAGCAGGTACTACCACTCTGAAAATCAGTCTGGTGGTTTCTCAGAAAATTGGACATAGTACTACCTGAGGACCCAGCTATACCACTCTTCAGTATATGCGGAAAAGATGCTCCAACATATAACAAGGCCACATACTCCACTATGTTCATAGCAGCCTTACTTATAATAGCCAGAAGCTGGAAAGAACCCAGATGTCCCTCAACAGAGAAATGGATACAGGAAAATGTGGTACATTTACACAATGGAGTACTACTCAGCTATTAAAAACAGTGACTTAAACAAACAAACAAACAAACAAACAAACAAAAAACAATGACTGCATACAATTCTTAGGCAAATGGATGGAATTAAATCCACTCCTGTGTATATGCCAGTTTGTCGAGGTACTAAGAAGGCAAAGAGATGTCAAGAGTCTGACCTAGTCTTTTATTTGGTGCACTGAACCATTGTTTTCCTTTTAGGTCTCAGGGCAGAGTATGAGTACAGAGGAAAGAATGGGATATTTAAATTCAGTGGAGGAATAATACAGCAGTAGTAATATCTATGGCAAATCTTGATGTGGTGACTGAGACAGTTCACATAGGAAAGAACTGTTGATATGTTCTGAATGCTCAGTCACTCAGTGGTCAGTGTCATGGACACATGACGATGAAACCTCAGGAGTCTTTGATAGATTAACTAGTTGCCTGTACTTGGTGATGAAGAAAAGAGAATCCTCTCAATAATAATTATATAAGCCTGGAATCACTCCCATCACATTTATTTTCATCATAAATAAAAGCTCTCTGAGACTGTTTATCTCACAGCTGCATGGGCTTACCAAGAAGTCTGGTTCATCAAGGATTGCTCTATATCCATAGTTTGGGAAGAAATATAACCTTTTTTAAACTCATGACTATCTTCATTTCATCTACTTCAATACTACTTAGATTTGTCTTTGTAAGTGTGAATGTGAATGTATATATTCTTAAATATAGTACAATTTAATATTATGAGGCTAGGATAACTTTATTTAACATGTTTCCCTGCTGTTTTCAAACATAGTTTACAGCCCAAATAAATGCTCACTGTGTTTCTAATTCTAAACCATACATGTAGAGAGCCACGCCTGAGCTGGTTCTGCCGCCATTCCAAGATGGCGCCGACATCCTGCCACCACCCCCAGCCTGGGACAAGCAAACAAGTTCAATGCGCATGCACTTGTTACAAAGCCACGTAAGTCACCGCCCATCCCGGGGCGTAATTTGAGGTAATGGGCAGTCAGCCAATCCTGATGACACACATCTCACTGAGGTGTAAATAAGTGGGATCCATCTTGGGCTCGCTGTCTTCCTCCTCATGATGTAATAAAAGTTTGCTGCAGAAGGAAAAAAAAAAAGAAAGAAAATATCATCCTGAGTGAGGTAACCCAGTCACAAAAGAACACACTTGGTATGCACTCACTGATAAGTGGATATTAGCCCAAAAGCTTGGAATATCCAAGATACAATTCACAGATCACATGAAGCTCAAGAAAAATGAAGACCAAAGTGTGGATGCTTCAGTCCTTCTTAGAAGGGGGAACAAAATACTTAAGAGAGGAAATACAGAGACAAAGTGTGGAGCAGAGACTGAAGGAATGACCATTCAGAGACTGCCCCACCTGGGGATCCATCCTATATACAGACACCAAACCCAGACACTATTGGGGATGCTAAGAAGTGCTTGTTGACAGGAGCCTGACATAGCTGTCTCCTGAGAGGTTTTGCCAGAGTCTTATAAATACAGAGGTGGATACTTGCAGCCAACCATTGGACTAAGCACATGGTCCCCAATGTAGAAGTTAGAAGGAGTTGAAGGGGTTGAAGGGGTTTGCAACCCATAGGAAGAACAACAATATCAACTAACCAGACCCCCTCAGAGCTCCCAGGGACTAAACCATCAAACAAAGAAAATAAATAAAATACACCAGAAATAATAAAACCACACATTGCCTGGTCAATAGATGAAACTAATGGATTCGTGGCCTCTCTTTCTCTCTCTCTCTTCTTTCTTTCTTTCTTTCTTTCTTTCTTTCTTTCTTTCTTTCTTTCTTTCTTTCTTTCTTTCACCTCAAGCTATATTACAGAGCAATAGTGATAAAAAACGGAATGGTTTTGGTACAGAGACAGTCAGGTCAGTCAATGGAATAGATTTGAAGACCCAGAAATAAAACCACACACTTATGGACACTTGATCTTTGACAAGAAGCCAAAAATATACAGTGGAAAAAAAGAAAGCATCTTCAATAAATGGTGCTGGTCTAATTGGCAGTTGGCATGTAGAAAAATTAAAATAGATTCATATTTGTCACCTTGGACAAAGCTCAAGTCCAAGTGGATCAAAGACTTCAACATAAAACCAGATACACTGAACCTCAAAGAAGAAGTTACTTCAATACCTAGTGAGTTATGCTCTTGGATCTTGTGGGTCAGGGACTGAAGCTGGACATGTCTGTCTGGGGATGGCTTGTTTCTCTTTTAGGATGTTAGGGTTTTCATTTAAGAAGACCTAAAAGTTGATAGGCATGCAATTTCAGAGAGCTGGAGTCCACGAGGCAGGTTCATTCCTGAATGTTTCCAGTGTCTGGTTGAAGGTAATTCTGAGTCTGACCCTGGCTTCTGCATGCCGCTTGAATTCCTCACAGTGTGGTGGTTTTGCAATAGCCAGACTTCCTAAGTTCTGGATAAGCAAGTGGTCCAGAAAATGCCGTGGAAAACACCTTGTCTCTCTTGACCCAAATGTTTCCATCAACTCTCCTCAACTCTGGTGCTTTTAATTATTTGCCACCCTGATTGGCCTCAAGGTTGGGGGGCATTAGACTGGATCGACTGATGGGGGTTCACACTGTAGAAGATCAATTTGCAGCCATGTTTGGAAAACAGAGTCCTCCATCTGTCTCTCCTGAGTGTGGTTGTGAGAAGGTCTAGACTACATAACCCGAGAGTGCTTAGAACATGGAGTCAGACAACATCACAGGTGACCTGCTGCTGGCTACATTTCCTAGAGTAGTGTTACTTTTGTAATATAGAGTGCCCCATAGGGAGTTGATAATCCAGTCAATTAGCACACTACCCAGCATGTAATGATTAATCTTAAATACTAACCAAGGCAGTCGTTAGCCCCTATGAAACCTTTAGAGAAATTAGGGAAAGATACCTGTGCTTGCTGGGGAGAGCGTTCCCTCCCACCATGAGGTTCTTTTGCAGCACACACACATGACAACAAAATATCATTCTGGTAATGATTACTGTTGTAATTAATTTTCTCATAAAAGCATCAAAGCCCTTAGTATGCCCTGGGCTTCCCTGATTGCTTTGCTCTGCATCCACTCCCAGCTGCCCTTTCTGCTATGCCTCTCTTCTTGCCTCTCCTTTTTTGTCTTCTGTGAGCCTACATTTTCTCAGACATTTAATGCCTAGTGGGTCAGCTCACAAATTGGTTTTGGAGGGGGCAGATTTCCAGGAATCCTGGTGGCTTAACAGTACTAAATATGCATTTGAAGTATTTCTGAACATCTAAAATATTCTAATTACATATGATGTATACATATACACACACATATATAATCTGTATACATATATACATGTATATCATATATATATATATTACAAATATATAATCTGTATACATACATACATACATACATACATACATACGTGTATATTGTCTGTATATATGTATCATAAGTATAGTTACGGTTAACATTGCTATAATGAAATACCATGGCCAAAGCAACTTGGGAAGGAAAGGGTTGATTTGCCTTATGCTTCCACATCACCATTCATCACTGAAGATGGTCAAGATAGAAACTCAAACAGGGCACGAACTTGGAGCAGGAGCTGATACAGAGGCCATGGAGGGATGCTGCTTACTGTCTTGCTCCCTATGGCTTGCTCAGTCTAACTTATAGATCCCCAAATCCCCAGTCTAGGGATAGCAACACCTACAATGGGCTGGGCCCTCCACTATCAGTGACTAAGAAAAACCCCTACAGACTTGCATACAGACTGTTCTTATGAAAGCATTTTGTGTCAAGTTGGCATTAAACTATCTAGTTCAGGCAGGTATGTTGGAAGTATGTTTTCTTAAACTCTTTCAGTTTGGTGTCTTGTGTCTACGATTTTCCATACTTGACAATTTTTCTCAGTGTGATGTGTCTGTAGGAGGAATGTGGTGTATCAGTGTATATGTGTACATACATACATATATACACATGATTTACATGTACATGGACATGTATGGGTGTGTATCTGTGTGTGTAGTGTGGGGTGTGTACTTGTATGAAGTATGAGTTTAGGCCAGAGGATGAGGTCACTTAGAAGAAGGAAAGAGGAGATATAGTAAACTTGATGCTGTATTCCCAATTTGACTAAGTTCATCCACATTTTAAAAATTGTATTCTCATAGTAGCTTATTGCAAGTTACTGGTTTCAAAGTCCACATGTCTCTGCAGACAGGAAGTCAGGAGCTGAGCTTTATCATGCAGTTCCTCTACAGACTATTTGGTGGGCATTTAGTTCACATGTAGATTAGGAAGCTCTCAGATTTCTGACAGGGACAAGATATGTCCCAGTGCCTCTGTCTCTTGGCAGCTCTGATATCATCTACAGCTTTCCTGAATTCCCTGTCTCCAACACTGAGAGGTGAACAGCTTTCCTTCACCTTGGAGTCACCAGGGGAGTTTGCTTAAAAGGTAAGTCCCCCAGTTGCCAAAAGCTCCTAAAATAGGGGTCTATTTCATGCTCACCTCCCCTTTCCATGCTGAGATTTTTGTCTGGTTTGATTTTGTTTGTGTTTTGTATGCATCATCACAAATACTGTAACAATAAGCATTAAGAACGAGCTCCTCAAGAATATTGGCTCTTAAGTGCTAGTCCTTCCAGAAGGCTGAGAAGCCTGGAGTGAGAAGGAATGAAACATCGGTTGAAAAGACAAACATATTCACTTAAAAAATTTTTTTTTTCAGGCTGAATCTCACTGTATATTATTGGCTGTCCCCAAACTCACCATGTTGATTAGAATGGCCCTGAACTTTGACAGTCCACCTGTTTCTGCATCTCAAGTGCTAGGATTATGGGCCTAGTTACCATGCTTGGCTCACAATCTCTCTTTTTTTTTTTCTTTTTAATTTACTTTTTAGAAAACTTTTATTTGCTTATTGTGTAAGCCTGAGGACAACTCTCGAGAGTCAGTTCTCTCCATATGGGGCTCAGAGATTAAATGCAGGTTGTCAGTCTTGGCTTCTAGCACTTTTATCTGCTGAGCCGTCTCAACAGTCCCTGGTTTATTCTTCTAAAAGTAGAATTGACCTGTAAGCCATCCTATTCACAACTAAATGTGTGTGTATACTCTATGCATATGTACACACATATGCATTTATACATACCCCCAGAGGCATTATGAGGTGCTCAGAGTGAGCAGTAGTTTACTAATAGTTTATATTTTTCCATCTATAAATTTATGTATGTGCTGCTTCTGATAAATCACTTGGCTCGAGCAAATTTGGAGTCATAAAGATTCGCTGTGCCAAACAAGGTCTGTCAGGAACATGGTGGGTGGGGAGGGAGGGAACAAAGGGTTGGTGTTCAAACAGCAGAGTTTCATCTCTGCTTCCTTCCATAAGGGACATGGTAGTATCACTGCCACACTGGCATTAGGCAGAGGGGTTCCAATGATGGGAATGAATTCTTCTAAAAATAAAAGTGAAGCATTACAAAGAGAGGCTTGGGGTGGAAGAACAGTAGGTGTTGGTGCTCTCAGCTTAGTGTTCATGAAGTTACTGGTTCTTCTGATTTTTTTTTTTTTTTTTTTGCTAAAAGGCTTTCTGAAAAGTCCACTCTAGNATTTTTTTTTTTTTTTTTTTTTTTTTTTTATTAAATGTAAGTACACTGTAGCTGTCTTCAGGAGCTGTCTTCAGGCATTCCAGAAGAGGGCGCCAGATCTCATTAAGGATGGTTGTGAGCCACCATGTGGTTGCTGGGATTTGAACTTATCACCTTCGGAAGAGCAGTCGGGTGCTCTTACCCGCTGAGCCATCTCACCAGCCCCTCAATCAATTTCTTAATCGTGTAAAAACAGCAGGAGCCACGGAAAAACAGCCACAGCCTCAGAAAACCACACGTTTCTTTTTACAGGGGACAAAGTAGGGAATGCAGTGTGTTTTTTCACAATATCTAATCGAAGGGCTCCTCTGAGTGGCTTGAGGGAGCAGGGAAAGAACGTGTGCTTTTAAAATGAGAAAAATATAATCAGAAATGATCACTGTTAGGTTTATAACAATGACAGAAATCAAGCTTTCTAGCAGCACCTGACAAAATGCAAATGATACTAGTCACATTGATCAAAAACTTTTCTCCCTCCTTTCCTGATTTATTAGTCTATGATATTCCAATCATTCAGCAAGCTTGATGCATCATTAATATTTGATCTTGAGTTTATGGTTTTTTCTACATCTCCATTTTTACTATGGCCTCCCACTCTTTCTGCCTCCACCTTTACTTGAGCATACACAAGGGGTACAAACTGGATAGAAGGAACCGACCTGCAAGTGGTCCAAGAAAGGGAAAGACCTGAGGAATAAAGAAAGCACCAGGCAGAAACTCCAAAGTTGTTTCCTGGGTACGATGTCGGGTGCAGCTTTTTCTGGTTTGGTTTGTATCTGTCTGACTGGGGAGAATCAGGAGCCCCCAGGGCTCTATTTGTCTTATTACAGTATGTAGACTTTGCACATGGTTGTTACCGCCACCTGTCATGGGAAATGGCTTGGTATAGACAGTTGCCATTTGTTTAAAGGTGTCAATCTGATAAAAAGGGACAAGGAGAAAACTCTTTATAGCCTCCATCTCTAGTGGGAATTCTGCAGGTCCCTGTGGCTCTGAGAAGCTGACAACAGGCCCTTAGAACAACTTGGGGTTCAGAGAGATCAGGGAAACTGTGGGGCACCCACTGCCTTCCCTTTGCTCGATCACTTTGCAAAACTTTGCTACAGTTTTCTTTAGGTTCAGTGCACTTTAATTGACGTCCACCTGTCACAGGTTCAAGGCTTATAATTGTACTTACTGCTGCTCTCTTTTGGAGCAGGATTCAAGGTAGGAAAGTGAGTGTTTCCTTGGGTGTGTGACATAGCAGAGGGAAGAAGAAGCCATGGGTAAGAAGAGGAAGGTGGGGACTGTAGTGTTTGTCTGTGGTATGCCGTGAGAATTACACATGCAGAGGGCTGGACACTATGCCTGGTGTAAGGGCATCCTTTAACATGTTGTAGCAATTGTGATTCTCCTTACAAAGAGACTCACTGAGATCTGGAACAGTGACTGCCGTCTTTTTCCATAGACTTGAAGCCCTGCACATCCTACCCCACCCCAATTTCCTGGTTCAGATGTTGGGTTATTTTGATGAAGAAAGCTAGGTGCTGTCGTGACTCGGTATTAGTCAGTGTTGCCACTTGCCCTGGGTGGTTTGCTTCAGCTCTCAGTTATTTCCTAGCAAGACTGTGCCTTCTTTTGGGAAGTTGTGGGATGAACTTAAAGAAGTGGCAAAATGGCCGTCAACTTAAAGAAGCAGCAAAATGGCTGTCAGAGAGCAAGCAACTCAGTGCAGGGGAGCCTGGTCCTATTTGTCTGAACCAGGTCCTTGTCCTGCCTCATATCCACTTTCCGTTTGCTGTTTACTCTCCATCCTCGGGTCTCAGTTTGAATGGCAGCTTCTTAAGGAGGACTTCTTTGGTCATGTCATGCATGGAAAGACGTCTTCCTGTTACCATTCAACCATTCTGCTATACACTTATGCTTCTGTTATACACGTTTGTCATCTGTCTTCCCCGTCACACCCTTAACTGTATGATGTCAGAGCAGCCCCTCTCTTGCTTTCTGTAGTACACCTAGTGCCAGGCACATCCTACATCTGCAGGGGACAGTTATTGAATGAATCATAATTATAATTGGTGTGACAAAAGGGGGAGGAAGTATTAAGGTGGGTTTCTCACAATTTAAACTTACAAGTAGGCCATCCTTAATTGGGTATAATCTTAAGTAAACCCTCAAGTACCAAATTCTACGTTTTTATAATTACAGGCAGGCTCCGGAATTCTGATGCTTCAGAAATGGGAGGGGACATCCAGTGTCTAGATGGTTATTTGCATTTTAATTTTATTTATTCCGGTATTGTCTCCTCTCTTGCTGGAATACCCTCTATGAGTTTTAGGCTTTTTCTTTTGCCAACCATGCACCAGCTTTCCTATCAAAAATGACTAATATTGTCCAGCATGTACCATGTGCCAAGCACCCTGCCAAGGCCTTCACATGTGATTCACTGCAGTCACGCTTCGAGTTCAAGTCATGATTTCCATGTTCAGACAGTAGCATTGGACTATGACTATGGTTGTTGGAGACAGAGATAGGGGTGAGATAGAAGGAGAGGGAGGAGAGCGAGGGATCAAGAGCAGATAGAGATGGGAGAGAGAGAGAGAAAGAGAGAGAGAGAGAGAGAGGAGAATACAGGCAAGAATGGATATGAAAGAAATGATGATTGGAGCTGGGTATTATAACAGAGGGGTCAAACAAGCATAAAAGAGAAATTCCAAGTCCAAGGCGTTCACTTAAGAACCCTGACATCCAGAGATAAGCAGCAGTCGTGCCAAGGGTTTGCCCTCAAGCGCCACTGACATGGAGATCTTGGCTGTGTTCTGCTGGAGTTAGCATGGTGTGCCCTACTTAAGGTTTACTGGTGAGGAGGAGGAGGAGGCAAGGAACGCCCATCACAGAGAAGCCCAGGCAGGCAGAGGCCTGCAAAAGTCTCTTTCCTTTACTTCCTCACAGAGGAAGACTCAATAGTAAAGGGACCAGCAGAATCAGATGCATCTTCCCAAGGCTCCTTCACGAAAGCTGTTCTTTGAAAATGGGACAGAAACCTCTGAAATGCCATGAGATAGGGTTTTTGCCAAGGCAACAGAATGCTAAGGACTTCAAGCAAAGATTCTTATTACAAAAAGGTG
The DNA here is from genome assembly GCA_902729485.2 of Mus minutoides. Lineage (NCBI taxonomy): Eukaryota > Metazoa > Chordata > Mammalia > Rodentia > Muridae > Mus > Mus minutoides. Next base: position 43,569 of record CACVCL010021535.1, read on the forward strand.
CTAAATTCTGGAATCGAGTTTAATTATACCTGAGGTATTTCTGACTTGGTGCGTGGGTGGAGGCTCTGCCTCTCTTTCTATTGCTGCTATTATCACATGGCTGTACAGCTTAATTTTTCCCACCATGGAGCTCCTTAGTCAACTTTCCAGTCTCTCCCAGCCAACTACCCCTGGGAGGCAGTTTCTGACAAAGCACTCACCTGCCAACAAAAGTGGCTCCCCACCCCAGTCTCTATTAGCAATCAGGTTATCTGCCCTGGGTATCCATCAGGTTTAATCATTCGTGAATGAATCGCCAGGACTGTGTGAGGGCCAGCGTCACATACTCCAGAGGCCAAATCCATGAAGCATGGATGTGCATGTCAAAGCAGCACACTGGCTGAGAAGTGCTTTTTTGTGTTGGCTTTGGGAGTGGGGAGACATGGAAAATGTGGATCGCAGATCACCCTGCCTAATGGGAGCCCTCCTGATGGATCCACTCCTCTTTTAGAGATGCTAGCATTCCTTTATTGCTGTGTATGCTATGCTCCATCTCTCAACTTCGGCTGCTGCTCTCCATTCGTTTTGCAGGCCGCCTCTGAATAATTTACAGGCAAGCATTTCTCAGTGCTTCTGGAGGTCAGCAGGTGCACCATTGATGGAGTTATTTTCTCTATCAGTACATCTAGCAGCGGTTAGCGCTGGTGTGTGTGTGTGTGTGTGAGAGAGAGAGAGAGAGAAAGAGAGACAGAGAGACACACAGAGAGAAACAGAGAGAGAAACAGAGAGAGAGAGACAGAGAGACACAGAGAAAGAGAGAGACAGACACAGAATGTGTGTGGCTTGGCAAATAAAGGCCACATTTTTGTTGTTTTTGTTGTTTGTTTCCTTGTGTCAAACCTTGAACCTCATTCAGTGGAAACCCACTGGCCTGAAGTTGGGACTCAGGCAGTCTCAGCTCTTTGCTATCTCAGCAGCCTCTCTTGCTTGCCTTGCTCCTACAGTGTTGACCTTCATGCTATTTCTATTGTTTTTTTCTTTTTTTTGATGCTTTTTAAATAAGTGACTATAAACACAGTGTCTCACAACAATATCCATCTATTAAAGTCTTGCTGTTTTACAGGTTGGAAACATGGGCAGATGAGCTCTGTTCTCCGGTTAGTTTGCCAAAGCTAAAATTCAAGTGTCATCTGAGCTTGGTGTTTTATCTGGATGTGCTGGGGGAAACGCAAGTCTTAGATTTAGTCAGGGCATGGGCAGAATTCAGCTCCCTTCAGTTGGAGGACCTGGGCTCAGTGCAGTGTGTTACCTGAGAGCCTCTCATAGCTCCTAGAGACCTCCTGGATTCCTTATCACATGGTCTTCTCCATCTTTAAGTCAACAAGGATGTGTTGTGGTCTCCTCTCCCTACTGTTGCTGCTAGCCAGAGAAAATCTCTGCTTTTACATACTCCTCATGATTAGGTTAGGCCCATCTTGGTATTCTTATTAAAGCCCCCCTGACCCCACCCCAGCCTGCCCTGCCTTTTTAAAGAACGGCTCTTGCTGTGTGGTCCAGGTTAGCCCCAAATCTTAGATCCCTTGATCCCTTGGTTTTAGCCTCCTGAAGGCTGTGATTGTTATGGATTTCTACCATATTGAGTTTGCATAGTAATCTTGACTAGAGATGAAATTTTTCGATAGCCTAGGTACTCATGGATATGGAGATTAGTGGACTGCTCTTAGAACTCTTACATGTGTCCATCAGTACAAACACAAGGCCTTTGCATGTGATCTACACTCTGCTTGGAACTCCTCCCTGTGTGGCTACATGGTTTGCTATCTGACTTTCTTCTTGTCTTTATCTGAAGGCTATGGGAGAAACAGTGGTAGCCACCTCTATGTAAACACCGGGAGCCATGCAGCTGCAAAAGCATCTCCTGCAAGGAGGACCGAATTGAAGACTGCCTGAGAGACCAAGGAGTGCTGGTGCAGACAATGTCAGCAAATTGAGAACTGCTGTTTAGAAGAGACGCTTTCTTGGGACCAATGGGACATGGGTGGAGGATATTAAAGGAGCTTACAGCAATGTTCAGATGGGCTTGCTGTGGCATTTCTCAGCTGCTCCCAGAGTCTGTGTCTTGACTCTGTGCCATTTCACCAACCCCCAAGGGCAGGTAGGGTCGGGCAGGGAGTAGTCCAGGACACAGGCAACAGAAGGTCACCTCAGTTTAGAGATCTTCAAGATAACTATCTCTAAAAATGAAGTCTGTATTTCCCTTCACAGTGTCCAGGAGAGATTATATAGGCGGGAGTACCAGGATTGCATCTGGGACCTTGTGTATGCCAGGGAAGCATTTTTAACCACTGAACTATGTACTTCTTTATTTTGAGACAAGATCTGGTTATTTTGTCTAGGCTGGCCTCTAATTAACTCAGTATTGCAGCGGAGTTTGGCTTTGAGCTCCCACTAGTCCAGGCTGGCCTTGACATTGTGAGTCACCTGCCTTAACCTCCTGAATAGTCTAGATTACAGACACCTTTGCGATGTGTCATCGGGCTTGGCTTACATATTTTTGTTTATTATTTCTCTTCCTTCACTGGCATCGGGGTGTCTTGAGGATAGAGCTTTGCCTACAGTGTTCATAGCTGCATCCTTGGCTTCTGAGATAACTCCCAGCACACCTCAGGATGTGCGGTACATCTACAAATAAGGGAGTGCATAAACAAACCTTGCTTTCTTCCTTGTCTCTCCCACTAAGATATGCTCCTGCATTTTAACTTTATTTTAGAAGCGTCACTGTTTTTTTTTTTTTCATTCTAACTGTACAACTTATGGATTTTCTTCATTTTAATGCCTTTATAATTTTTTAAAAATTAAAATTGATTTATATCACTTACCCTCATCTCTCTCCTCCTCCCATCCCCCTCCCAGGTCTCCTCCCTCTAACCCCTCTCGTGCATCTCCACTCTCAAGGTGACAGCCTCTTTGTTGTTGATCACACACACACACACACACACACACACACACACACACATGTGTGTGTGTGTATGTGTGTGTATTCATATATATGCAGAAATATGATAATAATCTGCCCATCGAATCTGTTTTGTATGTATATAGATCTAGGTGTGACTACTTTGCATCGGATAGTCAGTCAGTCGGGAGGCTCATCCCTGGGAAAGGCTAATTTCCCTTCTCTCAGCAGCCATTAGCTGACTTTATTTCTTTGTCTGTGAGAGGGACCCTGTGAAATGTTCCTGCTTTAATGTTAGCATGTCTACTCTGATGATGAGGTTGGTTTAGGGTAACCCATGATCCTGCCAGTACACCCCCCTCCCCCAAACTCATGCTCTGTAGGAAACCACAATAAATTAATTGGTTCCTAAAGGTAAAGATTGGTGGAATTGTACCTTGCTTTGTTGTCTGAGATTTATGAATAGGGGGCAGATAGTGTTTATGTATTCTTTCAACACCTCTTTCCCAATACAATCTCCACTCTTTTAGATTATCTCTGCTCATCAAGGCCTGCCTTGCTTAAATGATGGGACACGCTTTCTCCTAATGAGTCACGTCTAACCTCCCGCCAGAAGACCTTCCTGAGCTCCAGCCACGGACAGGACTAAGAACTCTCACAGGCCTCCCTTTCCCCCTGCCCTCTCCTCCCTTTAGTCCCGGGGCCAACTGAACAGTCCCGAGGGCCCCTATTCTGTTCTCAGCTCTTCCTCGGTGTCCAGAGGTGTCTGGGATGCCCGAGGCTGAAAACCTGGTACCTAGGACTGCCCCTTGTTCACCACCCACTGATCTGGGGTTTGTGGCTTCCCACAGCCAGACACCCACCCGGGGCCACACGGAAAGCATGCTGCAGTCCTTCTGCGTCTCTGGCGGGACTTGGGTTATCTCCCACTCCCTTTATTCTCCTACTCTCCCTGTCCCGCATTTTGTCGCAGGAACAGAAAAGTAACTAATAAGGGTTCCAAACAAAAGAGCCAAGCAACTATGGACTGAAACTTTCTCTAGTTTTATTACCACAGGCATTTTGAAGGCTGACCATTACTCCTTCAATTCGAGGTAGCTTGTTAGCATATAGTGTTCTTTGGCTTATAGTAGCATTTTTTTTTTTCCATTTTCAGATGAACCTTCTCTTGGCCACTTCCTCTTTCTTTCCCATTTTTCTCTTCTATTTCTCATAAAGATACATGCCATTGGATTAAGGTGCATTAGTTAACCCAGGATAGCCTTATTTTGGGAAGACCCTGATAAATCCAATGTGATATCACATGCTATCTTTTATTTCCTTGTTTGCAAATATACAGTTATACAATGGCTCAGTGCTGGACACTATATGGGAAAGAGGTGCTGAGCAAGTACACAAGATCCTTCCTTCTAGGAGGGAAATGAGGAATATATGCCACAACTGTTATATAATGACGGTGATGGCACAGTGTCTATTGAACACTAAAGAATGTCAAGGGGGAAAGCTATAACAAGATCAGCGATGGTGGAGGACATATGCTGGGAAGGATGAGTTGCAACGGGAGCAGGGAAGAAATGTATGAGAAGCCAAGAAGTAGGAAGAACAAAAGACAATTCCTTCATTTGATGAAATATCTAACTCGGTATTCTCAAAAGTGACTTTTGTATACAGTAGGTGCTTAGCAAACATCTTGTTAGCCAGAAACAACCTGTCTTCAGCGTTCACGGGGGCCACCCTAGGGACTATACCAAATTGGTACATTTATAGTTCTTTGAAAAATTCCTGTTCATGATAGACGGAAAACTGTAAATATGAGTAAGCCAGTGACCTTGACACCCATTTGAAGGTCACGTGTGCTCTCAAACTTGGAAGTTGGCACTTTAGACTAGTCAGTGCACGGCTGGGGCATGAGGGTTTCCTGTTTTTACTTTCTAATATCTGATACTGTGTGCTGCTAATTATTCATGCACTGATCTATTTGGAGCTCAGTCAGTGGGTTTTTGTTTTTTTAGATTATTTCCAAATTTGATTAATGCTCCTGTCTTTATTTGGCCTCCTGGTGGCAAAGTGTGATGCCACGTATTACACTCACCAGTGGGTTTTCTGACATTGTGGACCTCAAAGGAAATTTCTTAAGGAAGGTACTAGATCATAATCTGAAGGCAACACTACCTTGCAAGAGCTGGAAGGAGGGTCGACTCTTGCTCCTTGGGCTAAAGGAAGACAATAAAGTATAACCTAATTTTAACAGGAAAAAAGATCCTCTGAAAGAAAAACATTTTTCATAAATTCTGGCCACCTCTGTTGAAAAATACTTTTGACTTTTGGTGTATAACAATTTTAATTTCTACTATGGTTTGGATGTGAAACATCCCTGACAGATTTATGAGTTGAAAGCTTGGTCTCCAACATAAGAGAGTCAGAGAAGACTGGATCACGATGGTTTTAATATTATGGGTGGGTCATTCCACTGATGTAATCATAGCTGGTCAGTCTGCAGGTGGGCATGGTTGGAGGAAGGAGGTCCCGAAGGGCTTGTCTCGAGCTGTTGCTCTTCTGCCTCTTTGTGCCCTGTCTGCCAAAGGTGAGCTGACCTGCTCAACCATTTGCTTCCCACCACCTTATGTACCCAGAAATAGTGAAGCCGGTGATTATGGTCTGAAACTGTACGAAAGAACAAAACTTTTCTCCTTTTAGCTAAAGTGTCAAAGGTTAATGATTCTTGTATGCCTGTGAACTCATTGTACATTCTTGAACTTTCAAAATGGGTGGAGAGATTTTAATGAGATTGTGGGTTTAGTTACTTGTTCTATTGAACTTGCTACAAGTTCATCTCACTGGTACTTGCATAGCCTCTGAGAGCCTCTTGATTGATTGGAACACAGAAGGTCCGATGGCAATTCCTTCATTTTGTGGCTAGGGTCTGAACCTTTGGCCTTAAACACTCAGAAAGTTATCTAGTGCCCCTAATATCAGTGCTGCAGACCCATCTCTTTATATGTCTACGTCATCTGACCTGGCAGCCAATCAGCTTTCAAGCTTTCATTTGGACACTCTAGAGATGGATCACTTTCCATCTGAGGAAGGAACTGATCTTTTGCAATAACATGTTTTGTTTTCTTTTCCTGAGACAGGGTGCTTTGTGTACCCTGTGTAGAACTTGTACTATAGACCAGGCTGGCTTCAAACTCACAGAGATCCACCTGCCTGTGCCTCCAGAGTCCTGGGATTAAAGGTGTGCACTACCACCTAGCCTGCAATGACATTTAGATGAATTTCCCTTTTATTCAGTTGTACATCAACATGTCTAAAATATTAACCAGTTTAAAAAAATGATTAATATATGCATATTAATCTGTCAGTATAAATGGCATGTAGTAAAACATACTTTTCTTACCTCTCTCCAGGCACCCTTCAAGCATATTTTATGTACACGTGTGCAGATATTCTTGCCTTTGGGCAAGTGTATGTTGACAGTTTCCTTGCCTTCATTCTTCTCCACGTGTGTGTATGCATGCACACATTCATGCCTTCTCATTTCCTTCTCATTTCTTTTATTTTTTCTTTTCTCTTCTTTCCTTTTTTTTTTTTTTTTTTTTTTTTTTTTTTTTTTTTTTTTTTTTTTTTTTTTTTTTTTTTTTTTTTTTTTTTTTTTTTTTTTTTTTTTTTTTTTTTTTTTTTTTTTTTTGAGACAAGGTTTCTCTGTATAGCCCTGGCTGTCCTGGAACTCACTCTGTAGACCAGGCTGGCCTTGAACTCAGAAATCTGCCTGCCTCTGCCTCCCAAGTGCTGGGATTAAAGGCGTGCAGCACCCCTGCCTGACTTACCTTCTCATTTCTTAATCTTGGACCGTCTCCTGCAGCATATAATGGATTTTTAGTTAATTTCACTCATTGTCACCTCTGCCTTTCCTCATTCTCCCACTGAATCCCTTCTTTGCACCAAGTCCCTCTCTTACTTGTATGTTTGCTTTTGTGTGTGATCCACTGAGTCTCATTAGAGTGGCTGTCATGAGAATGGTTGGGAGCTTATTTACTGGGGCACAGAGAACTTATCAGTGGCTCTTTCACTGAAGAATGTGACTCTTCCTTCCCTGTCACCATTAACTGTCAGTGGTCCCTCAGGGATGGTGGGACATCATGACTCCTTTGCCCTTCCATGATGAATTGTTGATAGGGATCATTCTTATGCAGGTCTTGTGCAGGTAACCTCAGCTCTTTGAGTTCATGGCGTATGATATTCAGAAGAGAGCAATTTACAGCACTCTGTCCTATCCACCAGTTATTACATTCTTTTTATTTTCCGTTCATGGTATTTTGCCCTCATGTATCTGTGCACTATATGGGAAGCATGCTATTGGAGGCCAGAAGAGGGCCTTAGATTCTCTAGGACTGTAGGGAAAGATGGTTGTGAGTTGCCTTGTGGGTTCTGGGAATAAATTCAGGTCCTATGGAGAGTAGCTAATGTTCTTAATTGCTGGACCATCTCAGGTCAGGGGCGAAATAAAGAAAGAAATGAAAGACATTTTAGATGTTGTATCTTTTTTAAAGCGCAAATGGTGTCATACACTTGAAGTGGTCCTGCATCTTGTTCTTTGAAAAGTGTGTTTGGAGATCATTTAACATTAGCACACATGTCCTGCTGAATTCCTCTTGTTGCATCTAGCCCTGAAGACCTATCAGCAGGGCCTGTTGAAAATGTATAATTCATATAAATGGAAGCTCATTAGCTACTCATAGTAATATAGAGTTTCTTAAAAACAATAACAACAACAGCAGCAGCAGCAGCAGCAGCAACAACAACAACAACAGGTATTTTATGGGTTCTACTTTTTATTGTTTTCATGCATGCTTAGCTTTCCCCAGTCTTATTCCTTACAATGTCAGCTCATCATTCAATCCATCTATTTAACCTCCTTAGGAAAGCTTTACCAAATTTCTCTGCAGAATTTAGGGAGCACTTTGCATACATTTACATTATAGCACTCAGCACAATTTAAATCTCCCTGGGATGTTTTCATGGGTTTGTCTTTCCACCTCTACTGGAAAATTATACCATCTCCGTTCCAGGTTCTGCCTCTTAACTTTAGAGGCCCAGACCTGTTCTGGGTCTTAGTGACGTGAGGTCCAAATGAGCTACCCAGACCTGTGGTTTTAACAGAAACCGCAGGAAGTTGGAGGCGACAGGCCGTGGGAGCATGAAAAATACCTGTAATTAGACTCACCGCCATTCTTTTCAGTTTAAAGATTTTTTGGATGCTATTTTTGCTTATTTTATTCTTAATTTAAAATTAATTCTTTTAGGATTTCATACACGAATGCTATATTAACATCACAGTTGCTCCCTTTCCTTCTAACTCCTCCGTGCCCCGATTCCTTCTCAGATTTATTACCTCTGTTTTTAAAGTGTAGATATTAATTATTTATAATATTGAATTCATTATGGTATTTTGACTGGTGTACACATAGCTTTTTAACCATGTTCACTCCATTACCCCCTCATTTCCTTCCCACTTGAGACTATTCTTTTTTTTTTTCCTAGTTAGTCTTGATAATCCATGCATATCTACTTGTGTATGTGTAAGACTTGATGAGTTTTTCTAGGGTTGTTTCCAGAAGCATGTGTGAATACACCCATTAAAGAAAAAAAAAAATGTCTTTTTTCTCTATCACTTTCTATTGTATATAAATCCTCGGGCAGGAATGGAATCCCATCAGCCCCTTCTGCTCCCATGACACGGGATTGACAGGTTCAGTCTTGTAGCAATATTGTGCAGTTGCCACACTGTGCCTGGAAACCGGCATTCCACACCACTCCCCCTCCCTCCTCCAGCTCTTTCCCTCAGGCCCTTCTTCCTAGTCCATCTTTGAACCTTGGAGGTGATGATGAAAATGTCTCTTTTATGGCTGGGCATTCTACAGCCATTCATTCTCAGTACTTAGACCGTTTATGAGGTCACCTCTGATCGAAGCATAAGGAAGCTTCTCTGACTAAAGGTGAGAACAGCAATAATCTATGGTTGTGGATTTAGTGATTTCCAAGGCTGTTTTACCAGTACATCATGTTCTATTAGAAGAAAACACCAGAAACTCCCACACGAAGGGTTTTCAATCAGGTTTTGATTGGGTTTAAAAGTAACAGATGTGGAAAGTATCTATGTCAGAAGGCAGATGGTTACCCCCTAACACACTTTGCCATTATTACACCGGTGAGCTCAGGAGACTGTAAAAATCTTGACATTTAGTAAAAAAAAGATGAACACTGATGTAAGTACTCTTTTTTTTTTTTTTTAAATAGTTAAGCTGAGCATAGATCAGAACTTTATCCTTTTCAGTCAGGGAAGTTGAATGTGGTTTACTGAGCCCAAGAAATCAACAAAACAAGAAAAGAATCTGTCAGAAAGAGGGACTGATATACTTTGTAGGACTGTGAAATGTCTCCTCGGAACCCCTGAGCCTTGCTTAACTACTGATCGAAATTCAAGGTTCATTAAAATGGTGTATGAATCAGGGATTCTCTACAACAGTGGTTCCCAACGTGTGGGTCATAACCCCCTTGGGAGGTCACATATCCGATATCCTATGCATTAGATATATACATTATGATTCACAGCAGTGGCACCATTACAGCTATGAAGTAGCAATGAAATAATGTTTTGTTTGGGGGTTATCGCAACATGAGGAACTGTATTAAAGGGTCACACCATTAGGAAGGTTGAGAACCACTGCTCTAGAGAAATAGAAGGAAAATGAAAAAATGTATAAAGAAGTTATTAAACCAGCCTTGATTAAAGCATCAACAGCATGTCTCATAGTCCAGAGGCTGAGGACCTGTTATTTGCTTGTCCCTTGAGGCTGGTGCCTCAGTGTTGGAATAGCAACACAGTAGCATTTTCATACTGGAGAGACTAACTATGCTGCTCATGAGCCCAGGTGCCTCAACAGCCCCAGTCTGGTGCTGCAAATGTGGGAGTTTTCTGGGGGAGCCACTGGTTCTTAGACAGTCACAGAAGCCTGGAAACTTCGCAGTAGGAGGGTCCATCAACTCAGTGGCAAGAGTACCCCAACGGTGGTACTTGGTTAGAGCAACTGAAAGGCAAACATCTTCTTTGTGCCAGGCCTCTTTTCAAGTAGGCTGCACCAAAAGATGCTACCCACTTTTGGGGTAGGTTCTTCTACATTAATTAAGGCACTTGGAACAGTTCTTCTGTGGAGGCTCTTTACTAAGGTGACTCTAATTTGTGACAAGTTGATATGAGAACTGGTGATAATAAATGGATTTTAAGACCTATTTAAGAATGAACCCACTTAAGTCATAATATACTGGGTTGCTTTTTGAGGCAAACAGCACAGGGTGAGAATTTGGCTCAAAGAGGCCAAGGCTAGTAAATTATGAAATATTTTCAAAATCCTATTGAAAATGAACTGGTATATGGATTAAAGTTGCTTTATTTACTCAATTCTACTTCTCCTTTTTTGTGACATGGTGTAATTCATAGCTTAGGATGGCCTGAAAGTTGCCTCAGTCTCTCTGTCTTTTGAGTGCTGGGATTATAGACACATCACCGAGTCTAAATATTCCTTGTGCCATAGTTTATAATTATTCTGAGTGGAGGTGTAGGGCTATGTAAAACAGATATTTCTTTTATGGTGTATCTGTGATATCAGCATAGATAGGGATGAAGTTAGATAACTGATAGTCTCATCCCCTCTCCTCTCTTCTAACCACAGAATTATTTATTTGGTAAAGATCTGGTGTTCTGTACTCCGGGTGTGATAAGGAACTCCCGGTATATACTGTGTTGAATAAGAGTCTTAGTGAGTAGTATATCAATCACTTTTCTATTGCTGTGATGAAATACCATGAACAAGGCAATCTGCACAAGAAAGAGCTTATTTGAGCTTGTGGATGCAGAGGCTAAAAGTCCATGATGGCCAAGCAAAGGCGTGGCATCAGAAGCAGGAAGCTGAGTGCTCACATCTACAAGCACAAAGCAGAGAATGCAGACTTGAAACAATCCTTAAACTCCCAAAGCCTGCCTCCAGTGACTTACTTCCTCCAACAGGTCACACCCCGTAAACCTCCCAAACAGCACCAACAATTACTGCTCAGGTGCTCAAATGCTCTAGAGATTGAGGTGTGAGTGTGTGTGGGGATTCTGGGGGTGGGGGGGATAGCACCTTATCTAAACCATTCAACAATAGCAATAGTTAGCTGGAGCACAGAAAGACAAAGGAAGACAGAAAGAGAAGCAAAGGACACAAGGGAGAGAGAGCATCATGGAGAAAAAGGAAAGCAAAGGTACAGGAAGAACGCAAAAATAAAAAAAGAAAAATGTAAAATAAAAGTAAAGAAGAAAGAACACAAAGCATAAAGTCAACCAAAGAAAGGAAAGTTGAGAGATGTAAGAAGGAAGAAACATCACAAGAAAAGGAAAAGAAGAAGGTGGGAGGTGTGACCAGCTTTTTCCCCTCCTGTGTGCAAAGTTCAACAGAGAAGACAAGAGCTGTTGGTCCAATCGTGGTGGGCATCTCTTTTCCTTTTCCTTAATGAACAAAACACCACTTGTTCCTAGGTCTCTGCTGACAGCAATCTATAATGTTGTTTTTCTTACCGAAGCACTCCAGGGTGATAAGGGGAGACAGCAGAACGAATGCTAACGAGCAGGACAGCTATTATTTTTTGAGCTTTAATGAGGTACCAGACAAGAAAGGCAGTAATTTCTACCTAATGATCAGATGCGGTCCTTAGATTCAGGCTGCAGGGCTGTGCTGGTTTTATTGAGCAAGTTCGTCAGTGCTGCTGACCACGTGCTTGGTAAAAAGTCACTGATTTGATTCTGGTGGTGGAAAGGCTTGGGCATGTGGTCATTTTATAGCATTTGATTCCTACCCTCTCAGCAAGAATAGGAAAGAACAACTATTTATTTTTAGAGAGAAATCAATCCATTGAAGGCAATTTTATGGCTCTTAGGTTGGAACAATAAATATGTAAGCATGGTGGAGGTTCCGTAGGCTGCTTGCAAAGAACTCTCACTACTCCTGAACAGTGATCCATCTTGGGAAGATGCTGGTACTCAGTTACCTTTTGGTTTTTATCAGTTATTAAAAGACATTTTAGAAGTTATTCATATGAATTGTAAAATGTGCTGCTCAACTTATCTTTTGAAAGACTGAAGGCAGGACAGCACACAGGTGGCTACTCCTATCCCTGTTGTAGTAGCAGACATTTCTAATTGATTGCTATGCATTTCCCATCATCTCCTTAGGTGGCCTTTCCTTCCTTCCTTCCTTCCTTCCTTCCTTCCTTCCTTCCTTCCTTCCTTCCTTCCTTCCTCCCTCCCTCCCTCCCTCCCTTGATCCCTCCTTTTCTTTCCTTCCTTCCTTCCTTCCTTCCTTCCTTCCTTCCTTCCTTCCTTCCTTCCTTCCTTCCTTCCTTCCTTCTTCCATGTAACACTCCAGAAAGACGTTCTCTAGAGCCACTAGACTTAAATTTTGATGTCTGTTGAAACCTCTTGCCACTCCAGTGTAGATCCAAGTGAAAGCTATTTTCTTCTATCCTTACATTTAAAACCCCATTTTAGCAATGCTTAAAGATAAACTTCCGAAGCTTGAATTTCTAGCTGAATTGCTCAATGGCTCATTGCTTGTTATGTTATGTCACTTTGAAGAGTGGGCCACGTTAGAAGCTCTGCTGAGGAGTTCTGACAAGATCACTGAGGCAAGACTAGCTTTGATTGTTTGAGCGCTTTACCCCATGCTAGACATCGACAGAAACCAGCACCTGGAACAAATGGGAAATTGTATATTCCAGCAGGGCAAGCAAACGAGCTGCGGTAAGTGAGAAGGCAAGCTCTCTGCGAAGATGGAAAGCTTTTTAGGATGGCGAATGAGGACTGGCTGACCCTGAATGCTTGTGCCTGTCTGCTTGACGTCTCTCATCCGTGCAACCTGAAGTTGCTAGCAAAGGCGGGCAAGTGACCACACGGAGCACAAGAGTGAGATAGGAGGGGACATGCAGGCTACCATTTTCAAATCTGAGAAGTGAAATGGTCTCATTAAAAATTCATTATTCATAGGATGACAAATGTAGCCCTCGTCTGGGGTTGACACATGATTATTAGATTCCTTGGGATTTCTTGAATTTGTTTTGCAACTGACATAACACAAATGGCTCCGGCACTTTTTGAACCAAGGAAGCAATTTCAAAATCCGATATTGCAGGAAAAGGAGAACAAATAGACCCTGTCTGAGTATACACTGGGCCTAAAAATACATTGCTGCAATTTCATGGATGACCTGTGCTGTAATTTACTCCTGGTGGTTCACTTACTGAAATTTTAATTCTTGGGTGTCTACATTTAGCCCGAAATGATCTCTATTTGAAAGCCATTCCATGACCTAGCTTCAGAAAGAGAAGATGGGATGAGGGGCATAACTGATTTCTGTAGTGAGGCTGAAAAGATCACAGGAGGGCTTGACTTCTGACTCTGCCATCTTGAACAAGTTGCTAAACCTCTCTGGTTCTTAGCTTTTCCATCTGCCCTTGGGATAATTATACGTGTCTTAGCTTTGTGAGATGGAGAAATGAATTAGCACATGCTTAGTTAGGATAAGCATGATACATTGAGAGAAAGCACAATGCAGTTTATTGATTTATGACTATATCATGGCTTTGAATGGCAGGTCTTTGGGCTTTGGGTATTATTTAGAAAAAGATGTTCTAGGGACTGTGAGATAGTAAAGTTTAAATATCCATCCTATGTTTAGATTGTTTTTAAGATTGGGCCCAGAAGCTCTGAATACCCAAGATACAATTTGCAAAACACATGAAACTCAGAAGAAGGAAGACCAAAGTGTGGATACTTCGATCCTTCTTAGAAGGGGAACAAATTATTCATGGAAGGAGTTACAGAGACAAAGTAACAGAGACTGAAAGAATGACCATCCAGAGACTGTCCCACCTGGGGATCCATCCCATAAACAACCACCAAAACCAGACACTATTGTGGATGCCAACAAGCACTTGCTGACAGGAGCTTGATATACCTAAGAGGCTCTGCCAGTGCCTGACAAATACAGAAGTGGATGCTCACAGCCATCCATTGGACTGAGCACAGGATCCCTAATAAAGGAGTTAGAGAAAGTAGCCAAGGAGCTGAAGGGTAGCCCCATGGGAGGAACAACAATATGAACCAACCAGTACCCCCAGAGCTCCCAGGGATTAAACTACCAACCAAAGAAAACACACGGTGGGACTCATGGCTCTAGCTGCATATGTAGGAGAAAATGGCCTAGTCGGTTTATCAATGGGAGGAGAGGCCATTTGTCTTGTGCCCCAATAGTGGGGGAATGCTAGGACCAGGAAGTGAGAATGGATGGGTTGGTGAGCAGGGGCAGGGGGAGGGGATGAGGGTTTTCAGAGGGGAAACTAGGAAAGGGGATAACATTTGAAATGTAAATAAAGAAAATATCTAATTAAAAAATAAATAAAAATAAAGAAAAGAAAATGCCCTCCCCCAAAGATTCTACCCATAGAATCTAGTAGGTTTTAGGAATATCTGTTTCTCCTCCCTTGCTCCTACACTGTTTTTTTTAAAGGTTTATACATTTTATGACTTTATTTATATATGACTTTACCATAGTTATCTTCAGATGCACCAGAAGAGGGCGTCGCATCCCATTACAGATGGTTGTGAGCCACCATGTGGTTGCTGGGAACTGAACTCTGGACCTTTGGAAGAGCAGTCAGTGCTCTTAACCACTGAGTTATCTCTCCAGCCCCCATTCCTACACTCTGTGCCTCGTGACCTTGAGTCTCTTCCCTTTTAAGAAGGGGCTGATTCTGCCTCCTTGTCTCTCCATTCTTACACAACTTTCTTTGGTCAACAAGGTTTAGTATGCATGATGTAAAAGGAGGGCTTAGAAACTACAGAGAGGGTTTCTACTGCTTCTGAGTCATTACACAGCAACACACCAAGCATTTTCAGTCTTGATAAAAGTCCTTTGAAGCAGAATTCTAGTTTGTGTGAGTTAATTCTTTAAATTCATTACTTTTCATGGCTTGCTTTGTCTTCCCTGGAGTTCAAAATCAAGGTCATTATCAAGAAATTTTGGCAGGCATCTTAGCTTATACACTGTAAAACATACCCAAAGCACAAATGGATGTAATTCTACTGGTCGTAAAATCATTTGCAAATTATATTGCGTTCCCCAGAAAATTATGTTATCTTATCAAAACAAAAACAAAACCAAACAAAACACCCACTAACCGTCTGTGATATATATTTATATCTCTATGTATCTATGTATCTATCTATGTATCTATGTATCTATCTATGTATCTATCTATGCATGTATGTATGTATGTATGTATGTATGTATGTATGTATCTATCTATCTATCTATCTATCTATCTATCTATCTATAATCTCCATGAAAATGCCCAGGTTAATCTGCAGGAGAAGTAGAGATACAATGGTTGAGTGAGTCTTCCCAGCCTCCTAGAACACATTTACATGCAGAAAAATCCTGGATCTGACCAGGAATCTCTTGGTTGACTTCCCAGATTCCTGGACAATAACTGTTAATTGATGTATACCACTGAGGTTTTGCATTATTTGGTATGTAAGCTTAGGAGAGCAATCAACAATGATTAAACTTCTATGATAGGCTGAATTTTTTGTGCTGTGGTTCCATTTTCTCTACGAGGCTCTTCAGATATATTTGAGGCTCCACGAGAGGATGATGGATCTTACTGACTTTGTACTGCAGAGCCCAGGCTGGGGAGTAATATTTGCTGGCTGGATTCCTGGCTTTAGCTTCATTCCTGTGCCCACTGGATGGTTGGTTTCTGCCTTTGTACCTTTCCTGACTACTTCCCGTCAGAGCTACAGATACCAAGGTGGAGTCGGTTTGGGAAGTCCCAGACAAACTTAAGGAAATGTGTCTCTTTCTAAAGTCTCTTTCTCTCTCTCTCTCTCTCTCTCTCTCTTTCTCTCTCTCTCTCTCTCTCTAGGTCAGTGTTTCTCTGTCTAGCCTTGACTCTCCTGCAACTCACTCTGCAGATCAGGCTGGCCTAGAATTTACAGAGATCCACCTGTCTCTGCCCCCACCCCACCAAGTGCTGGGACCAAAGACATGCTCCACTACACCTGGCTCCTCTC